>JAUTDX010005094.1:0-33414 GCA_030844895.1 Ambrosia x helenae | reverse complement strand
AGTGAAGACTAGTGCTTGTACCTGCTGTTTATCAGGAAGCTGTAGGACCAATGGAATAGGATATGCTAGTTTGTGTGTTTTGATGAAATATGTCTCCGGTTAAGAATAGTTGTTGAAGTTTGTACTTTTAAGTTTCCAAGTCTTGTACCTTGCAGTTTATGTTAATGTAATAAGTGTTTCTCTTGTAAGTCGATATCAAGTTGTGTATGGTGCATCCTTATCTGGGTGTGGGCGTCACAGTTGGTATCAGAGCAAAGGTTTTAGCGGAATTAGGTATTTAGTAGAGGTACTAGGCTTCAAAAAAAAAACCTTTAGAGATTAGGATCTGCCTAATTTAAGTTGTATGCTTGAATTAACCTTTATGGATAAGGATGCTTAGAATAAGAAAGACCTGATTTCATTCCTAGGCTTATTACTGTTGGTTATGAGGTAGATGTTACAGATAAAGTTTAGTAAGGCCTCAATTAAGTATAAAAAAAATCCGAATAATTAAGTGGGATGTGGAATACCAGAGAATTAGATATGTAAATGTTCAGGGACACGAGATTTTTGCAAGAACTAGCTGAGGCAAAAGCCCAGTGAGGGCAATGGACTTGTGTGTCTATATATGTGTTATATTTGAAAACATGATTGTATTATGTATATTGTGTGAAGTAGCTATTGTAGTTGTTTGTATATGAACAAAATATTAAAGTAGTATTTTCTTGGAAACCTAGAAAATGTCGACTGGATCATCCAATAATCATGGTCGTCAATCTGAACCACCGGTTGAATCTGCTCGTCATAGTGAACCGTAAACGTAGGAAGATGATGTAATTGATCGAATAGCAGTGCGGGTCGCGGAAATTCTTGCCAACGCACGGGGACATGAACGCCCGTATTCTGAAAGGCCTGTTCAATATGAAAGAAGCATCGCACACACACCAACTCCGCAAGAAAAACCTCGAAAAGAAGGGGGCAATCCTAAGATAACTAAGGCCAGCGAAGCGGAAATCAGTAGAGAATGCAACTATAAGACCTTTATTTCCTGTAACCCTCCCACCTTTGATAGGAAGAAAGGTGCTATTGAGGCACATGAGTGGCTAAGTGAAGTAGAAGCCATTCTAGATGTTAGTGATTGTCATGAAAGGAATAAAGTTAGGTTTGCTGTTCACTTGTTCAAATCTGAAGCCTTGTTTTGGTGGAGGATACAAAAGCAAACCAAAGGTGAGGATCTAGCTCAACGCCTAAGTTGGAAGGAATTCTCTGAACTATTTTCACAATATTTCTGTCCACCAAGTGAGACGGACAGGATTGAAATGGAATTTCTACACCTTAAGCTCGGAGATAAGACTTATCGGGAATATGTCACCAGGTTCAATGAAATGTCCAGATTAGTGCCTCATCAAGTAACCACAGAGGAAAATCGTATTAGGAGGTTTGTTTGTGGACTACCTTCAGAATACCGCACATTTATCAAAGCAACCAAACCGACCACCTATTCTGAAGCAGTAGAAGCCGGGGCAACCATCGCTGCTGAGATACAACAGAAGAAAACCCCAGACCCTACTCCAAAAAGGAAATGGGACAACTACCAAGACCAGAGGAAGACCAATGACAGAGATAATAAGAGGCAACGGGGACCCCCACCTAGATGCGCATTCTGTGGGAAGGAACATTCTGGTCCATGTAATCGGTTAGTTTGTCAAAACTGTAAGCAACCTGGGCATATCTATCGTGATTGTAAAGAACCTCGCAAGTGTTTTAAGTGTGGAGAGTCAGACCACTTTATTAATAAGTGCCCTAAGAAAAGGACGAACCCAATAGAGCTAGAGGAAGAGCCTTTGCTTTGAACACGGAAGAAGCTCGTAGGAACCCAGATGTTATAACGGGTACGTTTCTCCTAAACAACTTCTATGCTAAAATATTATTTGATACTGGTGCTGATAGAAGTTTTATATCTGAGCAATTAGAGTTTTGGTTAATCAGATTCCTAGTAAATTAGATAAACCCTTTATAGTCGAACTGGCAGATGGAAGAGAAGAGGAAATTGTAAGTGTTATTAAGAATTGTGCTATCCTGATTAGTAATACCTCGATTCCCATAGACTTGCTACCAATGAAACTTGGAGAATTTGATGTAGTAATAGGAATGGATTGGCTAGCTAAGTATCAAGCTCAGATATTTTGTGATAAGAAGCAGATTCGAGTTAAGGACCCTCAGGGGAAATCTTTGATAATTCATGGGGAGAAACCTAGCAAACCCATAAGTTTTATTACCAGAATAAAGGCATCTAAGTGTATTCGAAAGGCCATCTAGCTTACCTAGTATATGCCTTGGAAGCTAAGGAGGAGAAGAAGCTTGAAGAGATACCAGTAGTGTCTGAATTTCCTGAGGTATTCCCTAAAGATCTTCCTGGACTACCACCTGATAGAAAAATTGAGTTTAGAATAGACTTGATGCTTGGAACAACCCCTATTGCTAAAACCCCGTACCGCCTAGCCCCGACTGAAATGAAAGAGTTAAGAATCCAACTCCAAGAGTTATTAGACAAAGGATTCATACGTCCTAGCACATCGCCATGGGGAGCGCCTATTCTCTTTGTCAAGAAAAAGGATGGTTTAATGAGAATGTGTATTGACTATAGAGACCTGAACAAGATCACCATAAAGATCGATATCCCCTCCCAAGAATCGATGATCTGTTTGATCAACTACAAGGTGCAAGTTACTTCTCGAAGATAGACTTAAGGTCTGGATACCATCAGTTGAAAGTAAGAGAAGAAGACATACCAAAGACTGCCTTTAGAACAATATATGGTCACTTTGAATTCCTAGTTATGCCTTTTGGACTCACTAATGCACCAGCCGCTTTCATGGACCTTATGAACCAAGTCTGCAAGCCATACTTGGATCAGTTTGTAATCGTATTTATAGATGATATCCTCATTTACTCAAGAATAGAGAAGCTCACGAGGAACATCTTCGTGCCATTCTTAAGTTACTGAAGGAAGAGAAACTTTATGCCAAGTTTAGTAAGTGTGAATTCTGGACTAGGGAAGTCCAATTTTTAGGGCATGTGGTTAATGAAATGGGCATACAAGTAGACCCTGCGAAGATTGAAGTAATTAAGAATTGGGAGACACCAAAGAACCCCACGGAGATTCGACATTTCTTAGGCTTAGCTGGGTACTATAGGAGGTTTATTCAGGATTTTTCTAAGATAGCGGTGCCACTGACAAGTTTGACTCAGAAGAATACGCCATTTGTCTGGGGTAGCAAGCAAGAAGAGGCTTTTAACCTTCTGAAGATGAAGCTATCTAGTGCTCCAGTACTAGCACTACCCGAGGGTACTGAAGATTTTGTAGTATATTGTGATGCTTCACACTATGGATTAGGGTGTGTGTTGATGCAAAGAGGGAAGGTTATTGCCTATGCATCTCGACAATTAAAAATTCATGACAAGAATTACACCACCCATGATTTAGAACTAGGAGCGGTAGTATTTGCCCTCAAGATATGGAGACACTACTTATATGGTACAAAGTGTGTGATTTATACTGATCATCAGAGCCTTAAGTACATTTTTGAACAAAAGATGTTAAACATGAGACAGAGAAGATGGATGGAGTTGTTGAACGACTATGATTGTGAAATTCATTACCACCCAGGAAAGGCTAATGTCGTAGCAGATGCCCTTAGTCGTAAGAACATAACAAGGCCTGTAAGAATACGAGCATCAAGGATTGAAGTGAGATTTAGTTAATGGAGCAAATTAAAGATGCAGTCCCAAGCCTTGGTCGATAAGCAGATTAATAAAGAAAGAATGGTAGGAAAACAAGAAATCCCCGTTAAAGGGGGAGATGGAATATTGAGATTTCACAATAGGATCTGGATACCCATTGCGGGAGGACTAAGGGATAAGGTGATGGAAGAAGCGCATAGATCTAAGTATACAATGCACCCGGGTAGTACAAAGATGTATAAGGATATTCGGAGTGAATATTGGTGGCCAGGCATGAAATCATCAATAGCTAAGTATGTGGAGAAATGCCTGACGTGCTCACAAGTCAAAACAGAACATCAAAAACCTGCAGGATGTTTAATACAACCTGAGATCCCTGAATGGAAGTGGGAGATGATAACAATGGATTTCATTACCAAACTTCCACGAACTAAGTCTGGGCATGATGCCATTTGGGTTATAGTAGATCGCCTAACCAAGTATGCTCATTTCTTACCCGTACGGGAAGATTATAAGGTGGAAAAGTTAGCAAGGATTTATGTCAAGGAAGTTGTCACTCGTCATGGTGTACCTATATCCATCATATCCGATAGGGATAGCTATTTTACCTCAAGATTTTGGAAAAGCTTCCAAAGGGAATTGGGAACGAAAGTAAATTTAAGTACGTCATATCATCCACAAACCGACGGGCAAAGTGAAAGGACAATACAGACCCTAGAAGACATGCTCCGGGCATGTGTGATAGATTTTGGAGGAAACTGGGATGAACATTTGCCACTAATAGAGTTTGCATACAATAACAGCTATCACTCAAGCATCAAGGCTGCTCCGTTTGAGGCTTTATATGGAAGGAAGTGTCGTTCACCAGTCTGTTGGACTGAGATTGGGAGAATCCGTTAGCTGGGCGAGAGATCATTGAAGAAACTACTAATAAAATAATACAAATTCGGGAACGGATGAAAGCTGCAAGAGATAGATAGAAAAGTTACGCTGACAGACGAAGGAGACCCTTAGAATTTCAAGTTGGTGACCAAGTACTACTTAAGGTCTCGCCTTGGAAGGGCATTATTCGGTTTAAGAAGAAAGGAAACTAAGCCCACGATATATTGGACCATTTGAGATAATCGAAAGAATTGGCCCAGTAGCATATAAGTTAAAACTACCTGAAGAGTTACAAGGAATACATGACACCTTTCACGTGTCCAACCTAGGAAAATGTATGGCAGACGAGTCACTAAAAATGTCGTCGCAAGAAGTCCAGATCAATGACAAGTTGAACTTCATGGAACGCCCCATCCAAATCGTAGATCGACGAGTAAAGAGATTAAGAAATAGAGAGTTTCCGCTAGTAAGAGTCAAGTGGGATGCCAGGAGAGGACCTGAAGAGACATGGGAGAAAGAAGATGAGATGAAACAGAAGTACCCATACCTCTTCACCTAAATTTCGCGGACGAAATTTCTATAAGGTGGGGAGAGTTGTAACACCCTGTTTTGAGATCAAATTAAATAGAAATGTTTATGAAATGTATGTCATGAGTAGTATATGATCTAGTCGTGAGTAGTATGATTATTTGATATATAAGAATCTATTCGAGCCAATAGTATTATAAGAGACCGTTTAGTTAGATTAACAAAAGAAATTATATTTGACTCTACTCTATTATAATGAAACTAAGGTCAAAGCTTAGATAAAAATTAACTCGTCTTAAGAGTATGTTTGAAAGTTCGTAAAACGTTATAGTTTAAAAGTTATACGAGAAAAACGAGTGAAGCAGCTGAATTAATTATAAATAATATAATAATAAAAATAAACTCATAAAATGTGAACTTACGAGTACACATATGTGTCAACATAAAAGGTGTAGTGTGTATAAAGGTGTATAGGTGTATGCCTTTAAAAGACGTATAATAATACGTGTATACATTTGAGGATACATATCTTTTAGGTAGTGTTGCCGCCATATTTACTATTATTAAAAGAAAGTCGTATTATAAAGAAAGTCGGTAAATGGAAACTCATATAAATATGAGACCACTTTAGCTTATCACCACATAAAAATCTTGCAATCTTCTCGTTTCCATATCAGTAGGTATGTGGTTTTACTTTTTAAGTTATCTTTACAAATTTTGAGATTTAGTGTTTAGCTATAAGTATTATTTATAAATGATATGGTTTAGTATAGTATTAGTGATAGGGTTTAAGGTCATAGCCAGGTTAGGTCTTGGGTAATCTAACCCTAATTTATGCATAGACTGATCACCTATGCTTAAACTAGGTAGGGTTATTCAAAGCCGACCACGGTAATGACTAATTAGTGACCACTCTTTATTTAGTTAGTATCTAAGAGATAGTCTTGGTCTTGATCAGGGTACCAAGTTCGGAGTGAGTAGAGCAAACATCTATAAAGCAAAGGTGAGTTCTATGAATGTTTTCAAATGTGAGCATGCTTGTCCAAACTGGTAATTGTTAATATTGCACTCATGACTGTTGTACGCATGTTTATAATCTAATCACACATACACATGATATTTGTGGTCCCTTATACGTGCTGCTACGGCAGGATTTGTCGGTATTACACCTGTGTGTAATGGGCATTAACTGTATGATGTTGGAAGTCACAGGGGTGACACCGTCACGGGGCCCATGCGTGGGTGCCAGCGTGGCGTAAAGGTTATAATGACATGGGCGGGTACAGGTCATGAATGATGAAATGATGTGTTTTACAACTTGTGTATATTCATGAACTCACCAGCATTGTCTGACGTCCTTTTTAAGCATGTGTCACAGGTAGTGAAGACTAGTGCTTATACCTGCTGTTTATCAGGAAGCTGTAGGACCAATGGAATAGGATATGCTAGTTCGTGTGTTTTGATGATATATGTCTCCGGTTAAGAATAGTTGTTGAAGTTTGTACTTTTAGTTTCCAAGTCTTGTACCTTGCAGTTTATGTTAATGTAATAAGTGTTTCTCTTGTAAGTCGATATCAATTGTGTATGGTGCATCCTTATCTGGGTGTGGGCGTCACACAAAGGTAGGTTTTTCACTTTTTGGTTCTAATTCATATGTTGTTTGATATTTGTTTGTTTTGAATGAAAGAAACATGAAGACCTTATGGAGAACCTATCAATGATCAATGGCAGTGGTGCCTTTCATTTTCTGTTGTGTGTTTAGTTTTTTATATTTTTGCTTTTATGCATTGTCTTTAGAGGGTTTGCAATTATCCAATTAGGTTAGTATAAATGGTTTGACGTATTTCTTTTTATTTGAACAAATGAATACAGAACAAGCTATGCATAAGCCATCAATGGAGGTGCCAACCCCACCAATGATGATCAATAGCGGCGAAGGTTTAACAATCAGGTGCGTGTTTTATTTTAAGCATTACTAAATGAAATAATCTTAAATATTAAAACCAACAAAATGGTCTTGATCATGTATAAGAATGGTCTCGATTCTTGGTATGTCCTTTGGTTTAGGATATTTCATATCGTACCAAATGGTTTGGTTTACTTTTAATATTTGAAATGTTTAGGCTATGTAGTTCTTACATCGCAGTGCGGTTTTTTATTTATTTAAGTTGTACTGTTTATATTAATGGATTATTTTAGCATTTTTATGCATTCTTTATCTAGATTCGGTCAATTAATAAGTGAAACCAACCAAAATTTTATGTTGTTTGCTTTGATAAACTAAGTTTGGCATACGGTTTAAACTTAATATCGTTATAACAAAATCTTTAAACACACTTTAAAGGAACGAAACTTTAAACATCTATGTTGAATTTGGAAGTTTAAAGATGACACATATGTGTTTAACTTTTCAAATTCAGGGTGGATTTTTTTTATTGATGTTTCTGCTTTTATACACATGTGTTTTTATTTTGCATATTCCCAAAATCAATTAATAAAGCTTTTCCATGCAACAAGTTAAACTTTAAATTCAAAGCGTGTCATAAATTAAAACATAATTAAAAAAAGCACTACTTTATACTTTGGCTTATATTGCTTCAGTTAATACAGAAACCAAGTGACTTGAGCAAGAGTAACATCATAGATAACCACAACGTCACAAATGGTTTGCAATCATGGCATTTAATCTGTTGTGCTCTATTTCTGTCGATTCAGCAAACAATACCAATATCATGCAAGCATCATGTTGTCGCAAAGAGAAGCCAAAACTCTAGCAAGGCTTGGAATAAGACATCGCACACAAAATTTACACTGGTTCATGAGGTTAGAGGATATTATGATAATTTTCATCTCAAGTTAAATTTTCGGTTATTAGTCGACAAATTATTGGACCCAATGTTCATAACTGATTTACCATGCTGAAATAATTGAAACCCATCGGTTTTTGATATACCTTAATCGAAAGTTATGGTTATGGCTCAAAACCAAATCGAGAAAAATAACTTGTGCACGCTTGAAAATCACCAACCGAAGTTTTGTGGTCCCCGCCGCAACGCGCGGGCAACCCCTAGTTAATAATAGGAGGCGTATGATCAATTCTAGCATATTAACGTTATTGCTGTTGGTGGATGGTTGTGTGTTCACACCCTATCATTATTGATTTATACCATTTTTTTATGTAATTTACCCTTTATAATATGTATAAAAAAATTCATTTAATTAGCGTTCAAACCAATGATATTGATTGTGGTATGCTTGTCGTTAGCTTAATGAGTATTTTCCATATAATACGACATAAAAATACTAAAAATTTAAATAGAAAAATAAAAAAGATTGTTAAAAAACGACAACTTTAATGTTTTTTTTTTAATTCTTACATGTTTTGGCATTGTACCGGTAAATCATTCCATTGATTTTCCTTCCTTATTAATTATCGATTTCACAACCACTGTTGTTGTTTTGTCTACCGCTGGGCATTTTTGGCTCGGTCACAACTTTTCCCTTATTTCTACAATGGGATTAAGGAAATCATAAGAATGTGTGTCGAGGGTAAAAGTTTAGAATGTAGATGATGGAGAAGTTAATAAGACTAGGGCTGTTTGGCAACTTTTAAATGGGTAAGTATTGAACCAGTAAGAAGTCAGAACTATTAATTGTTGAACCAGTAAGAGATCTGAACTATTCAGACCCAGTATAATACTTACCCATTTATAGGCAAATGTCTGTCTGATTCAGACATTTGTTTACGAAACAAACAATCTGAATAAACTATGTCTGACTGATTCAGACATTTGTTCCGTTAAGAGCTGAAACAAACAACCCTTGGTAGTGTTTACTAAAAGATGTTTAGTTTTTCATTTTGAATCTATGTAAAGATTCACAATTAGTGAAGTAACTTCAATTCTATCATATTCATAACCATTATTTTCCAGTTATTTTATGTTTGACACATCTCCTAATTTGGAATAGGGCGTTACACCCTCATTTTGAAATTGTGATCCTCCTCTGCCCTGGCTATATTTACAAGTTTATCCATATTAAGCAATGGACGGACCACAACCCACTCAACAACATAATCGATAATGACCAAATTTTACTTCAATCAATCGGCCCAGTATAACAGACTATAAAGGCCCATTTTAAATGTTTCTATAGGCTTTATTAGGCCCTAAGTAGTTAAGTTCATCACTTTAAAACTAAAATCAATCACCACATACGTAATACATGATCATCTTAATATGTATTATCATAAAATTGGTCAATGCTTGTACGATATCACCAATTTGATGGTAAAGGCCAATCCAAATTGCTCTTGTAAAAGATCTGCTACTAATCATGGCTTCTAAATTTTCGTAAAACCATGCCTAACCAAGTATATCTTGAGGATAGAGTGAAAAAATAGACATGTTGCGCTTAATGTTAGCATTAAACTATATAAATTAGTATTTTTAATATTAAAGTTATATTTATGTACTAATTTTATGTGTATATATATGAAGAAATGTAAAATCAAGTGACATTGTGAAGGTGCCAATATTATGTTATTTAGAATTACTTGGCTTTAAAAATGTACACATGTATTACAAGGAAAATACAAATGAAAACCAACCATAGAGAATGTAATTGAGAACTTGCTAATTTACATGCTCCATCATGCTAGACGTTCACAACAATGTGTAGCTTGGACCTAAGGATGTCAAATCGCGTCGAAGACAACCATTTGGTTAAAATATCTACAATTTGTAGGTTTCGACGTATTGGTGTGCAATTCAACATATTATACTATACCCCTTGCCGGTCATGTTGCCATTTTGCCACATTTAAAACCCACGATAAAATGTAATCGAACATGTTATGGCATCCGATTATATTATACCACCAATACATACTAGGGATAACACAATAATAATCCATTTTACACATGGGTTTGCATTATCATTAATTATCATGGGTTGCAAACCATGTGACTTCACAAATTCATCTATCGGGTCATAGACCTTGTGACTCCATACAACACATATGTAGGTTCACAAGCCATGTGATTCTATTCAGTTCTACAATTGGGTCACAAACCATGTGACATCATACACCTACCATCTAGATCACTTTCTTTACATGTATTCCAAGAGTTGCAATTGTCAGTTACCATACCATATGCCTCATTTAAAATCACATAACATATACATATCTTAGACTGTAGTTGACTCACATTTTCCAGTATAATTGTTTGGATTGTATCTCCTTGCCTGATTGTTGACCTCCTAATTCAATGCAACCATGTTAATTTTCACAACTCCAAAGACATTAACACACTCTTCCACCTACAAGTGGGTCAATTGGACCTAACCACATTTGTATGCATCATTAACATGTTCCTTTAGGATATATTAAGTATAAATAAGAAACCCTATATTTGTAAGAAAACCTATGTAACGAACTTAGTTTTTTATGAAATATTATTTTTTGCATGTAGCATACATGTTTTCAAGTGTTTTGAATCAAACAATCAAAAAAGTGCCGAAATGTTTTTTATAAATAAATAAATAAGTTTCTTGCGTAACACTAAAGTACAATTGTAGAATAGTAACTACATCTCATCATCTATTCACGCGCACCCCTAAAATCTAGGGTTCCATGAACGTCTTTTGTTAAAAATGATGAATACCTTATGTCTCATCGGTTTTCTCCAACTTCTCCTTTGAGATTTTAATTTCAACCCAGATGAAGATGTTCTACTACCCCCTTTGACCCATAATTTGTTGAATTTTACATAATTGCAAAACAAACCGTTCTAGTTCTCATCGTAAGTAAACTTCTTAAGTTATTGTGTGTAAGGTTTTGAAAAAGTGTGGACCACTTTCCACATTAATTTTTTATTTTGCAATTTGAGACTTTTGAAAGTCGAGTGCTACAAGTATGCACTGCGCCTTTGCTCAACGATATCTTTCTAGACTTCAAGCAATCGTATGATCGTGTTGCTTGAACTTTAACTTGAACAAGAATTCACAAAGCACATAGTACCTGTCAAATATGAACACCAAATTAAAGTAAATCAGAGAAACAAAACTTAGCTTCTAAAAGTTTAAAGACGCGACTATAAAAAAGATAGCAACCGATTCACATAACTTAAATAGATAAAAGAAAATCAAATCGAACAAGTAACATATACAAGTTTGAGAGAAAATCATCGACAACCACCTGTAAATGATATTTTAAATTTGTTGCCAACAAGATACATCTATAGCTAATATCATATTATAATTACAAATAACATGATGTGACTGGAGGCTTAATCCAGGTGACCGTAGTTGTATTTTATAACTATTTAATGTTTAAAATAACAATATATAAAGAAACTTCCTTAAGAAACTGATCACATGAAAAAAAATATATACATAAATTCAACATGAATATTGACTTTTAAACTCTCTCCAATAGACTATTCATTAACATAACAATAAATGAATCGTACCGATGGCTTTTTACATCTTTTTTTTTTCTTAAAAAAAAATAAAAAAAATGAGAAGGGTACTGGTGATGGGCAAGGAATAATAATAAGGCATGGCAGGTTGTCAACATGTCTTCTTGACTTATTCGTTGCTTGCTAAAGAAAGCCGTCAAAACACAACCACTGATGTCTCTCTTCCAAAAATCATAACATTACAAATCTCTTTTGTCATCATGTTTTTTTAACCACAAAAAACCATCCCAGGAACCAGATTCTCTAATATTATTTGCATGTTTAAATATCTTAACTTCCTTTAAAACATGTTCTTAAATACCCGCCCACTAGCTTGTCCAACCATAGTGGGGTTTATATATATAATATAATATACATTAATAATTAGAAAACGTATTAAAAACTCCAAACTTCCATTTCAAAATTTCCATGATTTAAATATCATTTCTCTTCTCTTGCCAGAAAGATATCTGTGTTATCCAGACATATCAAGATTCGGGTCGGGTCTTGAATTCTTGATGTGGGTTTCTGAGATCTGAAGAAGAAGAAGAAAGCTGCAACAACAATGGAACCTCCAAGAGGGGTTTGGAAGTCTTTAGGACAGTTCTTGCTTTTCTTGCCTTACTTTGTTGGTCTTCTTCTTCTTGGATTCATTAAAGGTTAAGTTTTTAAATCTTTTTTTTTATGTATTAAATGCTGAATTTAGTTGGTATTTTGACTGGTTTATTTTCTTGATGTGATGTGTTATGTGCCCAATTGAAATTAGGACTAAAGTAATGATATTTACATGTTTTGAATGATAATATTTGTGGGTATGCTGTAAAAATTGAATCTTTGATTTCAGGGATTATTTTTGCTCCAATTATATGTGTTATCATGACAATTGGGAACTCTGCTGTTGTAATTGGGCTTTGGCCTGCACATGTTGTATGGTCTTACTTTTGTATATTAAGGTACATTCTTGATTCTTTAACCACTGTAATTCTTGAAAATCTTTTAAAATCTTGGTGTTAATAAAGTTTATGTATGGCAGTGCTAAACGGTTAGGGCCGGTGATGAAATTGGTTTTATGCGTATTGTTTACGCCAGTCTTAGCTTCTTGGCCGGTTGCAGCTGTTGTGGGTAGCATACTTGGTGGCTTAGCGTATGGTTTCCTTGGGCCGATGTTTGGGACTTTTAAAGCCGTTGAAGAAGGGAAAACCGATCAGTTTTATCATTGTATTATAGTAAGCAAACTATAATTGGTTACACATGTTGTTTATGTTTTTCGTTTGTTTGTTAGATTAAGGTTTTGTTCGATTGTGCTTGTAAGGATGGAACTTGGGACACTGTCCAATGGAGCTTGACATTTGTCCGGGACTTGAAAGACGTGTGCTTATATTCATATTTTTCATTGATGAAGGAGCTCAAAGAAGGCCGGCCAGAGGGCAAACTCGAGATTAGGTTTGATATTATTTCATTCTTGAAACCTATATATTATATTGGATTGGATGTGTGTTTAAATAGCAGTTTTGTCGGTTAATATAGTAATTTGTTTTTACAGGGTAGTTTATCTTCCTATGGCCATTATCCTAGGTTACTCGGACTCCTGGTTGACTTTCCAGTGATCACAGTTATAGCCATACTGAAAAGTCCATACATGTTGTTCAAAGGGTGGCACCGTCTGTTTCAAGATTGTGTGGGTCGAGAAGGCCCCTTCTTGGAGACCATTTGTGTTCCGTTTGCAGGTCTAGCCATATTGCTATGGCCATTGGCTGTAGCCGGAGCCGTGTTAGGCTCCATGGTCTCTGGTATTGCCCTTGGTTTATATGCAGCCGTGATCGTCTATCAGGTCATTATTACAACCTTCTTATTAAGTATTGACCTCAAAAGTCAAAGTTGCATCCTTTTCATATTTCTGGTAGAGAGGAGGCAAATTTTGTCTAACCAATCTATAAAAGATTGTGTGTTAAATATGATTATAGATTATGTTATTACGGAAATAATCTATCATAAAAAATAAAACAGTTTTAGCTGAGTTTTTTATATTTACCCATTTCTAAGTTTAAGTTTGTGGAAACAGGAGTCGTCTTTCTATCTTGGGCTTTGCTATATCGTAGCTGCATTATCGATTTTTGATGAATATAGCAATGATGTTCTTGACATGCCTGAAGGATCTTGCTTTCCCAAGTAATAATGTCTACAAAATTTTTTAGTTTTTTTTTTTTAACTTGTAAAATCGATTAGCTAATATTTTTGTTTTGACAGGCCTAGATATAGACGTAACCCTGGATTGACTACTTCAAGTTCTTTCTCAAGGAGAGGTTCCTTAAGACACGCGCCTTCACGGTCTGGATCAGTGCGGGCCCCCATGATTGAATTGAAGCCATTGGAGGTTTGCTCTTACTATAACTTTGACTTTTTTAGAATTCATGTGGTGTTTTGCATTGCATTTTGAAAGTGATTATGTCATGGAATAATAATAATAATAATAATAATCAGCTGTAACAAAATGAACTGCAATAGATAGTGTTTGGATCCCTTAATATGAAGTTCTGATTACATGACTCTGATTTTACAAGCCGTGATAATCTCATTCATAAACACATCCAAACACCCCTAATTTTTTTTTTATTATTTTTCTAAAATAGTTCACTTGATGTACCACTTGTGTAGTTGCTTGATAGCTTTTTTCAAGAATGTCGTCGACAAGGTGAATTCTTGGTTTTGGAAGGATTAATAACAGTAAAAGAGATCGAAGATCCACAATCCGTTAGTCTGCCTGCTTATTGTATCTACCAATCACTTCTACACTCAGCAAAAGCTGATATTTCTGGTTTGATAATGTGTAAGTACATCAAAACTTCGTGTTTCTTTATATTTTATATCGCTTTTTTTCATAAAAAATTCATTTTTATAAATAATTTTGCTTATTTCTTCACCAGCGGAAAATGGTACAGAGATAACTAGTGCAAACAGACCCAAAGATACATTCTACGATTGGTTCTTGAACCCGCTTCTGGTTATTAAAGACCAAATCAAAGCATCAAACCTCACAGAATCCGAACAAGTCTATTTGGGCAAGCTAGTTTTGTTCAGTGGTAATGCCCAGAAGTTGAAAAATACCAACATTGGCCCGCCACCCGAGTCTGAGCTTAGACGCGCTGAACTTGAAGCGCTAGCAAGAAGGTAAATTTTCGGGTTCAGTTAAAACGAGTTAATATGGGTTGGGTTGGATTGACCCGTCAACATTTTTTTTTTTTTTTTTTGAATTTTTAGTAAAATAATAAACTAAATCTTGGTGGTTGGTATATGAAGACTTCATGGGATCACAAAGTCGATATCAAGGTATCCAACATACAGAAGAAGATTTGAGGAGATCATGAAGGCGATATCTGAAGAACTTGATAAGAGAGACGGTAGTTACAGAGGACCGCAAACTGTTCCTAGATCAAAAAGCACTTTTGGTCGGCTTTTCAGCTCACAAAAATCGTTTAAAAATAAAACGAGTACAAGTAATCAAGGGGTTAGGCAAGAAGATGTAAGAGATGTGGATATTGTATAATTAGATTATGAATGTATCTGTAACTTATATGAATAGCATCTGAACCCAAAAGGGTCATTGAAGATTCTTTTTGTACTTATATTTTGTGACCTGTAATTGATGTATGTTTAATCCGAAAATGGTTGAAATGAAAATGTTCTATAAAGCAGTGTTACTCGATACATAAATAACACATAAAAAAGTGTAGAATACGTAACATTGGTGTGTTACGTACGTAGGTATGCCTCTGTCATATTCATTTATTAAATACGTCCTAGTTATAGTCGGAGTGTAACATATTTACAACACTAATAGGGCATGTCATCATTAACCCATGAGGTGTTATTATACAACACTAAAAGTGCTTAATGTTAAAAGCATATAGTCTCCCAATATAATGATGACTTTAAAGTAAATAAATGATAATTAGATATGTAGTTTTTAATATCAAGAGCTTGTCTTTCTTTTGGTTAGAAAATAGGTTCAATTATAGATCGATTGTATGGGAATATTGGTGTAAGTCCACTGTATATATTATTTAGTTGTTTTTTGGCGGTCCTAAATTTGAGGACTTGGCCGTGATGGTTGAATGAAAGTTAATTTTTATAAAATAAAGTTAATTACCCATTATGCATAAGTTTGCTTTTATATTTAAAATTATTAATTATTAATGTGTATATTTTGTCAAATGAATGCTTTAGCCATTTTATACAAACTTAATGGGTGTTACTGTAACCTTTTTATAACATTCAACAAATTCTGTCCACCCAGGTACAACGATAAGCCAAAATGTCTTCTACGTTCGCGATCACAAACAACACTGGTGGCCCGACCCATCACACATCTCAAAAGAAACCCACCGCCCACTATGGTAAAACCCGCTAGACCAATGCCCATTTGTTACGTAACTTTTTAAATCTGTTTTTTATTTAAAAAAAAGGAAAAAATTCTACTAATTCTATAATAGGAATGTGAGCATGGAATTTAAAATTGCAGGGCTTTGGACTTTGCGAGCCTTTTTCAGTTAAATATTAGTTTAAATCAGAAGAACGTTACTCAGATGACTAACCATTTACTCCATTTTCAAACAAGTAGGACCCAATTAACCTCTAAAAAGAACGATCTTGCAGACGACTTTTTCCGTAACCCCCTTTTCATTTGAATTTCAAATCTTCCCTAATGCTGTTGCAACTAAACATTTTGTAACGGGAAACCTTACCTTACCTTACCTTACCTTAAAGATCTATTTTACTTCCAACATTGTTTGTTTCCCTTTGTTTCGCCTTCGATCGACATGGGTGAATCAACATGCCTTATTAATAATAATGTAAGTGTTTGTAAATTAAGGGTTTTGGTTATTGACCACCAAGTGTTTGATGAAATGCTTCAATGAATTTAATTTATTTTTTTAGGGAAACAATGTACATGCTTTTGGGGATTCTGTGTCTTTTGGGAGGTTTACATCCGAGTCGTTGGCTTGGGAAAAATGGTCGGCTTTTTCGAATAAGCGATATGTTGAAGAAGCCAAGAGTTATGCACAACCGGGATCTGTTGCCCAGAAGAAGGCTTTTTTTGAAGCTCATTATAAGAAAGTCGCTGCTCAGAAGGCGGCTGCTGAGGCTGCTGCTGCCGCCGCCGCCGCTGCTGCGTTGTCTGAGCAAGAAACAGTTTGTGATGGAAATCATGGTGCTCATGATTCAGAAGTGATGGCGTTGTCGAAATCTCTTGATTTACCGACACGGACATTAAAGTTACATGATTCACAAACAAGTGTGGTACACATGAATAAACTGCAACCCGTAGTGTTGAATTTGAAAATGGCTGTCAATGAAGGACAGCAGATCTTAACTCAAGATGCAAGTAAGGAAATTGATGCTGCTGATATTAATTCAACTGTTAATTCAGTTGAACCCGAAACCGAGAAAATTGTAGTTGCTGCTGATATGAAGAACAAGGAATTATTAAATAATGTGCAGAATGTTGAGGATAGTGCTTCTGTTTCTGTTTCAGAGGATAGTAGAACATCTCAAATGGGAAGACCATTGTTGAAGGTAATACTCCTTTTCGTTTAACACGTATTTCTACTCTTTATGAAAAATTAGTGAACTAAAGTGTTTGTTTATCCTGCAGTCAAAGAACACAGAGCAGGAAGTTTTGCAGCCAAAGATCAGGAGGAAACCAGCTGTGCCTTCTTTTAGGTCAACATCAGTTGGTAAAAAACAGTCTAGAATCCCATATTCACCAGCAAAATATGTAGCTTCTATGCATTCCAAGAAAGAAAATGTGGTTACTCCAAGAGCCAAAAACTCGAATACAATCGAATCCATTGATAAGAAGAAAGCAGCACCACGATCTTTATACACGTTGATGAAATCTGGTTCGGTTAAAGAACCATGCAAGTTAAGCTCCCCTGCAGTTCGGAAGAGTGAAAGTACAAAACTTGCTCCCAGTGCTCATTCCACACCCAAACGCTCTGCAACGCCTATGATAACGCCTTCTAAGGTATTTTTCCTTAATAAAGATGTTGTGATTTATTTATTTAATTAAAAACTTATGTTAATCTTGTATTGCAGGTTACAAATGCGGTGAATAAGCAACCGTTAGCTACCCCTTCGGTTAAAAGAAGGTAAAAGATTCAAATTATTTGGTGAAAGTTATTAGGTAACAGTCAAATGCATAGTTTTTTTAAGGGTTAACATTGTTGCTTTTTATACATTTGAAGGATGGAAACACCCATGCATCCTTCAGCTGTTGGAAGCAAAACACCTAGCCAAAAATGGCACATTTTCTCAGCTGTGTAAGTTGTTCCACTAATCAATAATCATACTTAAGTTCTTGTCTCATATGGGCTGCAAACATATCTAATACTTGTTATTTTCAATTGACTGTATATCGATAGTTCAAAGTCCCTTAGCGCGTATAGAAACAAATTACAATCGCCAACTGTATCTTCTCCGTTCACCTTGCGAACAGAGGAAAGAGCCGCTAGAAGAAAACAGGCAAGAATTTACATTCATTTCTTTTAATGAAACCACAGGTCCTCTTTCTTAATTTGTATTACACATTTGATTATTTTCAGAAGCTTGAAGAGAAATTTAATGAAAAAGAAGCGCAGAAAGTTCAACTGCAAACCACATTGAAGGTTATAATAACCTCTTATTCCCAATCTTATTTATGTTTTTGTATCCATTTCAGAAATTTTTAAATATGTGATAAATGTACAAACTGAGACCTCTAGCATTAATATTGCAGGAGAAAGCGGAGACTGAATTTAGAAGACTGCGACAAAGCTTTTGCTTTAAAGCTCGACCACTACCTAGCTTCTATAACGAAAGAGAAACACCAAAAAGCCCAATAAAGAAGGTATGTAACGGGTCGAGTCAGGGTTACCTTAGTCACCTTTTGTCCATTTTTTAATAATTAGTGTGTCGAAAATATGATTGTAAAGGTATGTAACGGGTCGGGCTAGGTTTACCTGAATCACTTGTTGTCCAATGTTTTTTATAAAGGTATAATATAATGGGTCGGATCATTGTTTCTTTTGCAGACTCCACAAACAAACCTAAGGTCACTAACACCGGCACGAAAACCTCCCACAACAATCTCACAATATTCTGAGACCAAGAAGTCTTCAAGAAGACTTTGGAAAACTAATGATCAAAACCCAAATACTCATCCTCTGGCTTCATTAGCAAGGCGGATAAACAATGAGAATGTTTCTCCAAATCTTCAGAATTAAATCTATAGCCCAATTATTGTGATTCATCTTCTAGTTGAAATTCAGTTTCTGTGCATAATATTTTACTGATTCATGTCTTTAGGGATTATATTTCATTACTATTTGTCATTGCAAACATTTCAGTATGAATTGTACTTGGGAAATAGCCTTAAGCTTCTTCTAACATATAACTCACTTTATCATATTTGATTTTGAATGTCATTTTTATTTTACGGATTTAAAGTATGTCTCTGTGACTGTTACGAATATATATCTTTTTGATGGATGGGCGCTAGGTGCCTAGGTTCATCTGATAAGTTCAGTCACGTGCAACGAACATATGCAACGTTGCTAGTGCAGGTGACAGAGATAGTGATGGTGGTGCTGACGCTGCAGTTGTGCTGGTTGTGGAGTTGTTGACGATGGGAGGTGCTAGTGACAGCGATGACAATGATGGTTGTGGCAGCGGCGATGGAGACAAACATAGGCTCCTGATGCCAATTCATTTGGATCATTTTAAGTTAGTTTAATAGGAAGGTCTCATGTTCACTCATAAATTGAGTCTATCAAAACTTGATCTGTTATATAATGTGAGTTACAACTTACAACAAGAATTTCATATGCTAGTTTGTTTTAGTCAAATAAAAATGATGTATATATGTGTGACTATGCGCATATAATGTATATGTGTGGCCTTCGGGGGCAAAAGTAAAGTTGCATTAATTTTAACGTTATTTTACTAATTTCGTGAACATAACGTTAAAATGGACGGACGGTTAATCATGCATCATGTTGTGACGTTAATAGCCAAAAGGCAATGGAGTACATGCACCAATCGGGTTTGTCCAGATTGCTAAGTGTTATGTGCCTTATATCAAAGGCTTGATACAAAACCACCATCAAGCCGGGGGTCTCTCTATCCCTACGGTGTTATAATTTATATTCTAACACGTAGCCCACAAAGAAGAAACTGTAACGTGTAAGTAGGCCGATTTATTTTTTGGATTAAATTCTAAGTTACTTATCATCTAATCTTGTGTGTCCGAAATTGAAATGGGTGGGTCCCATTTTGTATTAAATAGTGAAACATGGTCCCCAAAATGACCATTAAACAATTTTTTAACGTGTAGGAGTTAAGTTTGATGAGGAAAATAAGTGCACAACAAGAATTGAGCCAACTTTATTCAAATAGTACACAAACAATATCATATACATCATAATTCATAATTAACAAGTAACAACAATATAATTTGGATCAAACCCATAATCATCACGAATAATTTGAACACGATGATTGTTCGAATTTAACCAAAAGAATTGGAATCTACCATATTTCTCCACCAACTAAATACCATCCATCTTCATCATGATCATCATATTCATCCTCATCTCCATGTCCCCAACATAATCCCACATCACAAAAGCTCATGGTCTCGTCGTCGTCATCAGTTTTAGCGACATCCACATCATTGTCACGCTCGTCTAATGCACCTGATACAACAAACCCGAACCCAAACCCAACACGCAAGTCAATGTCATTACTATTGTCATCATTATCATTATCGTAACCATAACCATAACTATAATTGTAATTTTCTTCTACTCTATCCTTGTGGTCATAATCATAATCATAATCATAATCATAATCATCGTTATCATAACCACCACCATCGGCCAAATAAGCCAAGACCCCAGTAGCAGAAGTCCCAAAAGAATATTTGGCCAACTCGTCCTCATGATCAACCGATTTGATCTTCATGGCACCTTTTGCCTTGGCTTTGGACTTACAAACCGGGTGGACACGACAACCATTGCACCGCGGCTTTCGACATTTCCCTGTGAATTTTGAATGGTTTGTTGGCTTTGTGGGCACTTTAGCAAACAAGCCCATAGTTGATGCAGAATCCACCATCTTTACAAATCTTTGTCGGGATAAGGAAGCTGGAAGGACATGATAGCAACTAACATAACCATGTTGACGACCCTCTCGTTTCATATTAGTTTTGTGATGTTTTTTGAAGTGTTTTTGTGTATAGGATTGTGAAAATGTGTGTATGTATGTATAGATTTGTTAAAGGAATAAGATGGACGAAAGAGGTTAGATTGTTAAAGACGATTTATGAAGTTGACACGCAACATAGTTTATTTTTTTGGTCAAATTGTTAACTGTGCGTATTGGCCAAGATGACAGCCTAACTTAAAGTCATAACAATTTATTTTACATATTTAAATTAGGGTTCTAGGATTCATACACCCCGTGACATCATATTTAAGGTGTATGACATCACATTCTGGATATGTGGCAGCTTTCTATTGGTTGTGGTGTGGGTCAGGGTGTATGAATCCTAAAGTAGGGGTGTATGAATCCACAACCCCTTAAATTAGGTTATCTATCTTATGTATGAAAAATAGTAATTAACCTCTAGTTTCTTTGTTTTTTTACTTTATTTTTTTGTTAGAAGCTATGTAATAGAATTATTTACAATTTGTTTGGCAAAAAAAAAACAGTAGCTGTTACGTAACACTTTATGCAAATCCTAAATTTGCTTCAGACAAAAGATTTGGGTTCATAAAAGATGCTCCGTCTCAAATACCATTTCGGGTGAGTTGGTCACTGGGTAGAGCAAAACTATGCAGTTTAACATGCTTGAGTGGATCAATCCACGATGGGTGATCTTATATGAAGCCTGCACTAAACATCTCAAAATGAATCCGTGGACAGTGGACAAAATTAGTTGGTATAAGAGGCCGGTGTTTTCTCTAATTAATTTTTTAATTTCGTCGTATGTTTAGGTCAAATGTTTGCGTAACGAGATATCCATATCAACAGAAGAATCCTACTATTTCAAAACACGAACAAACTACAACCATGTGAAAGTAAGAACCGTTAGCTATATCAGATATATGTACATTTTAGTATACAAAATGTTTTTGTAAGCAGTATGCTATCAGTTTCTTTATTTAATTAAAATCTAGCAAATGTTGGCTTCATGCATCTTCAGAAGATGTAACAAGTGGTTCCTGACTAGGCATGTCTGGACTCGGTGATTTCACAGTCTTTCGAGCAGGGTAGAGCACATAATGTTGCAAGATGAACAGGAGGTCGAAGAAGATAGACACCTGAATACACCATATATGTTATTACAATAACTATACAAATTTTCTTTGAATAACACGGTTTAGGAGGATTTAAGCATTTAATTTGAAATTTGAATACAAGCACGTTGGCACTTTGGGTAACTTACGACCCGTTTGACTCATTTTGATCTACTTTACTTCAGGTCAGCTTTTAAATTTTACGTATATTATATATTGGAGACATATATTATAACCTAAATTGACCATGTTTTAGGAAGAAATGCGTACCAAAGAAAGCAACGTCTTGCCTATATTCCCATAGAAGTTCACCCAAGAATCTGAGAGATACAGGTAAAAGTAAGCATACGCAAAACCTTAGATTGTACTACCAGCTTTTGAGTTTTAGTGTGAATTTGCATAAAAAGAGGACATACTTTGATCTATAGATTGGACAGCCATTTGTCCATAATTTGCTAATCCTCCACCCAGATCAAGCAATATGTTTCCGATGCTAAATCCCACGGTGCTCTTCCTTCGGAAGTTCATAATAGCCTGATGCATAAATTTTACTTAGCTGGTACCATCTTATAATAAACAAAGGTCCTTCCATAAGTTACAAAACAGTTGAATTTATGCAAACTATTCATATAAAGCTCAAACTCCATCTTTAACAAAATGAAAAGAAAAGAACCCTGAAATTAGTAACCATAATCATAAAGAGATACTTACTTGGGGTATATATTTGATTACTGTCATGACAACCTGTAATGTGCTGCAATTGGCAACTTTAATAAGTTATAACACATGAAATATTCAAATATGTATTGAGTGATGAATACCATGAGATGAAATCCACCAAACTTTGTTCAAATATGCATTGAATCCATTGATGATAGCTAGAATGAAATGCGGAAAATAATCCAAAATGGATCTTACCTAAAGCAGGAAACCAACCAAAGCCAAGAATGATTAGGTATGGCTATGAACACGCAGATGATAACAGTTAACCATGCTACCGAGAGTATAGATATACTAGTCTTGGAGACCTTCTGACCTCCACGCTACAAAAAAAGCGAAAAAGCGTTCTTTCAAGGCAAATAGGCAATAGTTAAAGTAATCATCTTTGAGTTCATCAACACTCCATATCAATCATGTGGTGTGCGATATTTAATACGAATCAATGGATACTTACATCATAAATGGCTATCTGAAATAAGGTAAATGCAGTTAACACAACCGCATGAATAGAGAAAGCAACATCATTCGCTGCTACAGGTATCATCTGCATATGCAAGTAAATAAACAGCCATGAAAAAATAAAAAATAAAACTAGTTAATTCAATTAATATCACTTTTTCACCTAGGGTTTTTGCTACCATTTCAAATTACAAGATCCTAGTAATGCAAACCGCAGAGCATTGGCAGAATTCTAAAACTTATACCATCCTGCCTAAAAACAGAAATCACTGAAAACCTAATATGAAGTACTAAACAAGCACCAATCCATGTTACTACTATTAAACATTGCATTATAAGAAAACAAATGGAGTCACATATAATTACCTCATTGAAACCATATTTCTCGTGATACTGACGCTGAACAGCAGAGCTAAAGAACACAGACGCGTTGTATATCAAATACGACGAATGCTTCGTCAAATTCAGCACCACGAAATCAAAATTCAACCCTACCACACTGCAGGTTTCAAATTATAACTCAAGACAGAGTAGCTTAAACAATTCAACTGAATTAACTTAAGACTAGGCGTTGTGGTGTAATGTAACGCCCCTTGCCACATGGGCTTGATAACGCCCAAACACCGCCCATGGGCCTGGGCGCCATCAAGGGGCGCCACCGTTGATTCGCCAAGCCCATAACGCGCGTTAAGACTTGTTTTGTGTGGGGCCACCTAAAAACAACCAATCACCTTTTTTTTTTGCTTTTTTTTGTGTTTCTTTGATTTAATTTCAAGTTAAATAACATCGCGTGCGATGTCTAGGGCAGTGAGGTGACGCTTTAACCGGCCCCTTGCTAGCGTGAAATAGGGTGTGGCCCCTTGGGCGGGAGATTTCTCACGGGCGTGGGGCACTTGGTCTTGGCTGTGATTGGTCCTTTTTTTATTTATTTTAAGTTGAGAGAATAGCATGGTTGGTCCCTGTGGTTTCCAAATTTTGCACTCTTGCTCCTAGTGGTTCACTAATTACAAGATTGGTATCTAGGTTTAACAAAAGTGCACTCGATTGATCCCCATGACTAACGGCAGTTAACTTTTTTGGTTAAGTCCACCCACATGGGGGTATTATAGTCTTTTTATATATGAACCTACTATAAAACCCCACCCTTCTTCTTCCTTAAACCATCACCCCTGCACCTCCACCTTCTTCTTCATTAAACCACCACCATCTCCTTAAACCATCACCCCTAAACCTACTATATAACTCCACCATCATCTGCACCTTCAACTGCCTCCCCCACCTGACCACCATTGGCACTTACAACCACCACCATCTCCTTAATCAAGGGCCGCCACCACCATAACCCACCATCCTCAAACCCGGATCTATGGTTGACGATGCATTGACATCCACGCCGCCACCTGAAACCCCTAATTAAACCCACCTAGATGAAATGATTGGCCGGATTCGTCGAAACCAAGCTGCCTAACTTCTCCCACCTGAAACCCCTAATTAAACCCGGATCTGTTGGTATGTGTTACGGGTTAGTGGTTTTGGTGCTTGTGATCCAAAGATGAGAGCGAGTGGGGGTTTAGGTTTGAGATTCGTTGATGTAAAGCGGTTGCGGGTTGGGTTGAGCTGGTTCTGGATCGGTAATCTTAGAAAGGAGGATGATGTTTTGGTTAGGGTTTTGGAGATGGAGGCTGCAGCAGATAAGGAAGAAGAAGGGTGGTGGTGCGGGGGTGATGGTTTAAGGGGGTGGGGTGTTGTGTCGTTTTCCAGTTGCAGGTTGCAGGTGGTGGTGGCTGGTTGTGTATTTGGTCATGGGCAGGGAAATGGTTTGGGTGGCAGTGGTGGTGGTGTTGGGGAAGAAGATAAGGTAAGGGTGGGGGTGTGGTGGTTTAATTATTTATTTATAATGTTTTATTTTTTTATAAGGGCAAAATAGACATTTTGTATCTATTTAACAGAGAATTTTAACGACTGTTAGGGGCTAGGACCAATAGAGTAACGAAATTAATACATTTGGATCATGTTAGTAATAAGTTTACAACCCTCAGGACCAATCTTGTAATTAGTGAACCACTAGGAGCAAGAGTGCAAAATTTAGAAACCACAGGGACCAACCATGCGATTCTCTCTTTTAAGTTTAACCCATAAACTAATATAATAATATTATTCATTTCAAGCCCCTTTTTCCCTTCCACTCCCCACCATTTTTACCCTTGAAAAGGGGAATCCACGTGTCTCATATGGCACATCATGCCCCTCTTTCCCCCTCCACTCGCCATAGTCTAATCAGATGATGAATAATGAACTCATATTCAATTAGACTAAAAACATAACAATTATTAAACAATCTTAATTACCTTTTTCTTTTGTAATTCAATAAAACCTGAGGATAGAAGCTAATCGACCAAGAACAAAAGGCAATCCATCCAAAAACACTAGAAATAACCTCCATCTCTGTTGAATTCCATGATGATCCCATGGTTGCTTAATAATTGAAAAACACAACACACAGTGCAGTGTGTGTTTAATATTATTCGATGGGAGTTAAAAGTTTGCACTCAAAATAATAATAATAAAAAGTTGGTTGCTGCAATAGTGGGTTGACGTCAGGTGGAATTTATATGGGGGTATGGATCCAGTGCGGGGAGGGCCTATGAGATGGTAATGTGGTGACCAGTTAGATTGAGACACGTGGAAGGTTGGTGTAAACAATGTGTGTTGTTATCAGATAAGATGAAGAGAAAGTCGAAAGCGAGAGTGAATATGTCCGGTTTTGTTGCCAAGGGGGGCAAGAAAAGGATGAATGTCCGAGTTCCAAAACATTTCTGTTGCATCTTCTAAAAAGATAATATTAAAATAAGGTAAATTGGTTAACCATGATCTAAGACCATGCGTAGTGGGGGGCTTTATATATAAAGCCCCCCTTCCTGATTGTTCCACGTGGCTGCTGAGTCAGCATAGAGAGATAAAGTGGAAAAGGGGTGTAGTGGAAGGGGGACATTGGGGCGCTATTAATAAAAAATTTAAAAAATAAAAAGTTTTATAAAACAACATCATCTCTTCATCTTCTTCATTCACCATCTTTCTTCATCTCACCATCATCACAATCACAATCTGCAAATCACCAACACCACCATAAACCATCATCACCACCACGTACACCAACACCTAAAACAACTACCAACTACCACCGTAAGCCACCATCTTTCTTCTTCTTCTTCCCAAACAAACACCATCACCTCCACGTACACCACCACCTAAAACAACCACCAACCGCAACTGAAACAGCCACCATCACCTTCACCGGCACCACCGTAGCCACCATCTTTCTTCTTCTTCGCAAACAAACACCATCACCTACACTGCTTTATATATATAGAGAGGGAGAGAGATAGATTGAAGTTGGGGGAGATGAGGTGTCCACGTTGTATTGGTTGATCAAGTTTGCATTCTAGCGCTATTTTTATGGCGCTTCCGGTTGATTTGGCCTCATAACGCCCCTATGTGCCGGTGTAGCCGGCGTTATTTTTGTTTATAGCGCCGGGTAGCGCCACCACTACACCCGGTCTAAGGAGTTATAACTTATCTCCAAGGGTGCAAGAGTTTGTATTTGGTGGACTAGGATTTGCAATTCAAAAAGGGGTGGTAGCACAATTTATTGCCCGTCTACTTTCTAATTTAATGTAACTTGACAAGTTTTAGAAATAAAAATAAAGTATCCTAAAAAATAAGGAGATGTAAAGAAACAAAGATATTTATTATGAACAAGTAGGATTCATTGGGTATTGTTTCGGTTCATTACACTATTGCCACTCTTTATAACAATTGAAATAGAGCTCAAATAATAAAATTATAATATGCCCAAAGGATATCAACACATGTTTTATATTGATTAAAAAAACTATAAAAACAAAACGTGTTTACAATAGTATCGATATTGGTACCCGGAGTGTTTTAATCAATTTGATTAATTAATTAAATTATTAACTTTGAATCATAGTTATGATTTGTTAATCAAATTATTAGCATTGGATCATAATTATAAAAGTTAGGTTTGATTAGAAATGTACGAATCTATATCTATATCTATAATAACTTATAATAAAAGAATTGAACTTTGATGATGTGGCATTCAATGGAGGCCTCAACCCCTCCTTGAATGTGCCACATGGCATCATGTAGGATTTTTTAATTTTTGAGTTTTTTTAATAAATCTATATATATTATAACTAGCTTTTATCCCGGGAGTGTCCCGGGGTTGAAATATCTAATATAACATAATAAAATATTTAACATGACAAAATAATTAATGATTTGCCAATACATGATTAATGAATAATAATGATAATAATAATAATAATAATATTATTATTATTATTTATTTTAAACAAATTTCTACCATGCCATAAGTTATCATATTCAAATATAAAAAAAATCTCTGCCTATGAAGTTATGTTTATCGTTTGTGATTTATTAGTAGAGTAAAAAATATTTGAAAACAAAACCCCACAAAAATAGTTGTTTTTTTTTTCTCCGTTTTTTATATAGCACTATGGTACTCGTTGGAAAGATAATAAAACGCTCGTTAATTTGGTGTAATTTTTTTTCTTTAAAAAATCTCGTATATAAAAGATATTAACGTTTAAAAGTTATGGGAGAAAACATTAGAGAGAAAATTTAATTTTGTTTTTAAATTCTTATCTTTTCTTAAAATAATTATAATATATATAGATTTATTAAAAAAAACTCAAAAATTAAAAAATCCTCCATGATGCCACGTGGCACATTCAAGGAGGGGTTGAGGCCTCCATTGAATGACACATCATCAAAGTTCAATTCTTTTATTATAAGTTATAGATTATTTTAGGAAAAGATAAGAATTTAAAAACAAAATAAAATTTTCTCTCTAATGTTTCCTCCCATAACTTTTAAACGTTAATATCTTTTATATACGAGATTTTTTAAAGAAAAAAATTACACCAAATTAACGAGCGTTTTATTATCTTTCCAACGAGTACCATAGTGCTATAATAAAAAAACGGAGAAAAAAAAACAACTATTTTTGTGGGGTTTTGTTTTCAAATATATTTTACTACTAATAAATCACAAACGATAAACATAACTTCATAGGCAGAGATTCATTTTTTTTATATTTGAATATGATAACTTATGGCAGAAATTTGTTTAAAATAAATATATTATTATTATTATTCGTTAATCATGTATTGGCAAATCATTAATTATGTTGTCATATTAGATATTTTATTATGTTATATTAGATATTTTAACCCCGGGACACTCCCGGGATAAAAGCTAGTATATAATAAAAGAAAGCAATTTTAATGATATGGCATTCTAGGAGGCATTCTCTCCTTTGAATGTGCCATGTGTCATACCATGTGGCAAATTAAAAAAAAAACAAATAATAATATAAAATCTAATCTACTAAAATTAAATTGAGTTATTTTAGGAAAAAAGAATTGAAAAACAAATTTAAATTTTTTTTCTCTTATGTTTCCTCCTATAATTTTTAAACGTTAATATCTTTTATATACGAGATTTTTTAAAGAAAAAAATTACACTAAATTAACGAGCGTTTTATTATCTTTCCAACGAGTACCATAGTGCTATATAAAAAAAACGGAGAAAAAAATGACTATTTTTTGTGGGGTTTCGTTCATACAGGAAAAAAAACACAAAATGTTCAGGTTATTCATTAATCATGTTTTTTCTTTTAAACTAGGTTCTTATTTACGATGTTGAAATTCAGCCTAATCGCCATGCTATCATTGGAATTTTACTCTTCTAAAGATACATAGGTATACTTCATCAAGAGAAGCTAGGAGAAAGAATTGCGCAACACTGCAACACATGGTGTCACCTTATACCAATGTTATTTTTTTATTTATTTAATTACAAGAGTAATAATTATTACTATTAGTATTAGTATTATTAGAATTGTTATATTTTTCAACCTCGGGATGCTCCCGGGATAAAAGCTATCATAATAGATTTCTCAACCCCGGGACGTTCCTGGGGTATAATCTAGTCAAATTTATATAATGTAACTTAAAATCCATTAATGCCTTTGGAAAATTGAAAAAACAAAGAAGTAGCATTTGAAGGGTGATTGTGAGTACCTAAGGTGGAACAACGTGTACTAATTATACATTAATACCGTTCACATTTAGAATTGTTAGTATATACAATAATAAAAAGATTCAATAGACTAGCTTGTTTCCTTTGGATCGGTTTTTGTTTAACATTAACTTTCATTCACCATCCAAGTCCTTAAAGGGAGGACTACAAAAACCAATCACATCTATAACGGATACATATATCAATCCTTCCACGGAAAGAATTTAAACCTAGCCCTAACTTAAAAAAGAAAAGCCAAATGCTCGAACACGTCATAAAGGTTGTAAATTTAACATGCAACGGACCAGTAACGGGACAAGAACAAATTTAATAAGTTGGTTAAGGTAGTGATGAAATGTATGAATGCAAGTCACTTGTTATTTATCATGCTTCAAGTTCTCTTTTAATTTATTCAGTTTATATACTCTCACTAGTCAACTCACCTCAACGTTAGTGATTTTGCAGGAAATCTTAGGTTACCATCTTCCCTTTCTCTCTCTCCAAATGCATATCGCTCTATCACTCATATGTTTGGGCCCTTGAGGGGCAAAAGTAAAACTGCACTAATATTTTACCAATTTCGTGAAAATAACGTTAAAAACGACGTATAATTAATCATGCATCATGTCGTGACGTTGATAGCCAAAAGACATGGGGTACATGTACCAATCGGGCTTTTCCTAATTGCTAAATGTTATTATGTCCAAGATTTTGATGCAAAATCACTATCGAGTTTGGGGTCTCAGGCGAAAGCAGTCTTTCTATTCTCACGGGGTAGAGGTAGGGCTGTTACATCTTACCCTCTTCAGACCCTACCTTAGCTTGCTATTGGCGGGATTAACTAAGTATGATGATGATTATAAGAATTTTACAAAAGAAGGTTAAAATAACTATTCATATTTTGGCCTTGTCTTGATTTGTACAGTCAACTCAAACCATTACCACTCTTGGTATATGGTTATATACATACATGTTCACTAGTTGGTTCTACTTATTCCGTTTTAGGCTTGAACACCAAACATGGATTTATAGCCTGAACCAATGCAAATGGTTCACTACGCAAAGTTGCACCGCGGTTGATATTATAACTCTCAGGCATCGCTAAAAGCCTTAATTGATGTTCCAAAGTCCAAACTGTAACGCTAAGCCGTCATTAGTGAAGAGTTTTAAGATTGTTTGAACAATAATCCTTCTAATAGTTTAACATCTCTCCAAGGATTTGTGGCACATAAGTTCCACCTTTTGCACACCAAAATCTCTTCCCATTTACCGTATTGCAACCATTGATGTTGCTACGAAAATAACAAAGACTTGGCAGTCCATCAGGTCTATGACCACCTCGTGTTGTGCTGATAAAGTTCACACACATTAATTTACCCAAATGAGGAGTGTTCCCACGGTTATTCCATATCATTTAGTGCATCTGAAACTGCTACTGATGTATCAGTTGGGTTTCTATGACAAGTGTGCACTTCCTTTGCTTGTTCTTCTGATGAGAAGTTCTCCCAACTTGGAGAAGCTTGAGATTAAGGTGAACTTAATATTTCATCCCTTTAGTATATTTAAATGTTCTTAGCCAACATATTATAACTGATCAAGTGAATGACTATAGATTACTAACGAAGAAGACGAAACCGGAAGAATCTGATTGTGTATGTGATTACCCAGATGTGACCTTGAGCAAATTGACTGTGTTTGAGATTTATGATTTGACTAGTGATGAGCATGTGATGGATGTCGTTAAGCTGATCCTGGAAACTCAGGTCGCCCGTTCTGAAAAAGGCTTGTCTGTATCTATAGTGTGTTAATCAAGCAAGCCTGCAAATCAAGTGTTCTTTACTTGTAAATTTTTTCAAAATGAATCTTGACCTCCTGGGATGCCATCTGAGGCCCAAAGCTCTCTATCGCCTCCCGAACCTTCTCCTCTCATCCTCTCCTAAACCCGGTAACATAGATACAGACTAGCCTTTTCAAAACGGGCGACCTTGCCAAGATCAGCTTAACGACGTCCATCACATGTTCATCACTAGTCAAATCCTAAATCTCAAACACACTCAATTTGCTCAAGGACACATCCGGGTAATCACATACCAATCAAATTCTTCAGCCTCTTCGTCTTTTTCGTTAGTAATCTATAGTCTCCGGCTATACTTTTCCACATCATCATGTTGGCCTTGGATATCGCACCAGTTGCACCAGATCATATTAGAACTATCGATCGACTGACTGATTTGATGTTTTGAGCATATCCTCTTTTACAGTTTTGACCGCAATATATGTCCCATTGTTGTTCGAAACCCAACCCCAAGAATCATTACCCTCCTTCATGCTTTTGTTCGTTAGCTTTCCGAGTAGTGTGATGGATTGATCAAAGTTTCTGCATTGTTCGGATGATGCTTCCAGTCCCAACCCCAAATTAAGTCCCTGCCCAGTTTTTTGTAATTTTCCGCCACCTATGAATCAGAAAAATTCAACAGGTTTACAGAGCAAAACCAATAACTTTACAAAGCAAAGCAAAATTTACGATGTTCGTGGTGTTTTTACTCATTTTCAATTTCATATCGTACCACCTAGAAATTCACATAGTCAAAATAAGAATTCTCATCCAAATCCGACATTATATGAAACTGTCATTTGATTACCACGAAATTCATTGACTTCCACTTTATTAAACGGCACAAATGAACATCCGTTACTCAAAAGGACCTAATTAAAACAGTGCGTGTAAACTATGTACAACTATGCATACGTCAAAGTTTGTCAAGTATGATGCATGATCATATTGTGCAACTACGATAGCTGATTCAAGCAATTATATCTAAAGTTACTTGTAATGTAATGGACGTATATACCATCACCCTAAAACACACGCGTCACATCGTGGATGCCTCGTATGCTTTGAATACAAAAATTACTTTGTATATCAACAGTCCCAACCCTGTATATATAGTTAGAAATGAAGACCAAGGAAACTATGTTTGAAGGATTACTGATATTTTTGTTCCAACTAATTTGATGGTTATATATAAAAAAATGTACTTTAAAAATCATAAAATAGCAAATAACAAAGAATATCTCAAGTACCTTAAAGTATTTCCATAAATAACTGTAACTACAAATTGCAGTCAAGAAATACAAAACAAAATGTCACAACAGAATTGCTCATTTTCAGTCTGCATTAGAATACAATTTAAGCAGCTAAAGACTCATTTTTATTTTACTTATTTAACCTTAGAGATACAAAATCCTCCCATTCACAAGTACATGAGTCGAAAGTATCAACTCTATGTGCTATGAACATGTCATTTAAGAGATTCAACAATTTGTCTAAAATATCATATCACCTTATTTTTTGGAACGCGGATCACGGCTAAGACCATGCTTCCTCAACGTGTCGATGTAACTTCTCATGAGGGTGAATTTGTTGCTTCCAAGAAAATAAAGATAGTCCCAGGTATATATCCCAGTTTTATGCAAATCGTCAAAAAGCAGCCTAAATTAACCATCAAAAATAAAATTATTTAATATAGTATTCATAGCGGTTATCACTAAGCTATCATTTAACTGCTAATAACTACCTTACCCCGTAGTTTCCTACGGGTTCTGCAGACATGATCCCTACATGACGCCGTCCACAAATTACCTGATTCAAAAGGACTTGACTCCGGTATCAGAACATAATGAAATGCAAATAAAAATTTGATGCAACACCCAAAATCTAAGCCTGCTACTTTTGTTGGATTTACACATCACATACACAGCGGAAGACTTATAACCCATTACTATTTTAAAAAATTTGCAATGTATATTTAACAAAAAATCATTTAAAGCAGTTCACTATCCTAGGATTTCCCTCTAGCTCGTCAAATAGCCTGCGATGCCTGGTCACCAATCACCCAAAGTTTAAAAGAACGGAAACGAGCCTCGAGGCATTTTCCTGCACCTCATGAGGCGTAAGCCTCAAGGCGAACCGAGGAGTAAGCCTTAGGCATAGTCAAAAAGCAAATATAAAAATTATGTATCATATAAAAATAAAAATACTTGACCCAGAAAAGTCTAAAACATCAAAAACACAGATCAAAATAAAACAATTGACCCAAAAAGTCTAAAACACCAAAAAAAAACACATCAGAAACACCCTAAACCACTTGAGGCACACATTTTCTTAGCGCCTCA
>JAUTDX010005093.1:0-26712 GCA_030844895.1 Ambrosia x helenae | reverse complement strand
GGGGGGGGGGGGGGGGGGGGGGTTATGCTCCTGAACATATGATGGAGTATTATATATATGAGGACGGCCAGATAATTACGTTTCTACTTCTCTTTCTAGCTTTGAATATTACATAACGTTTCAGGTTGATAGGTTAAAACAAAAAGATATTTTTAATGTTTGTAAACTTTTAGTTTTATGAATTGTTAAAGTAGATTAAAAAGACTATTTTGACACAATTCTCTTTATCAAACGGCGAATTGTATTAACATCCTACAAGAAGTCTAGCATTAATGAAGAAAAACACTACCAACTAGGGATGAGCTCGGTATCAAACCATACCGAACCGATACCAATTTTTGCAAAAACTTGCTCATCCCTAATTACAACTATTATGACAAAACTGAAGCAGTAAAGTTGGATTAAAATTCCACTCAATCCAATTCAGCTTTATTTTTCCAACCTACATGAGATCCAGATAGAAGTGAAAAGTTTGATGTAAGTTCACAGATCACAATTATTTCACACTTGTTAGGGTGGACGGGGTGGTCCGTTATGACCACCCCGTGATGACTCTGATAACCGCAAACACCGCCTCTCATATCGTATCACGACCGTGATGAAGAAAATGGCGTGATGTGTATCACGGTGCCTTCTCTGTTTTCTCGCTGGATATTATATATATATACAAAAGGTAAGTTTTGCTGTGAGAGGAGAATACTGTTTCGGTCGATACAAGCATTTTGAAGCGTCGTTTTATACGTACAACCATCTGAAGCACGCACAGACAAGATATATCTGCATCTTCTCTTTCCTCTTCTAGATCTTTCATGCCCCCTCTTTTCTTCTTTGCCTGACCATTATCTGCTTCGGCACCTAGCGCCCGCGACGAAGAAGCAATCAAACCGCCCACTTCTCTCCTCCGGTCATCCCTTCTTATCTTCTCCGATCAAGACATCGGACCAACAGTTATTTGACGCTACCGTCTGTACCGTCTGTTAACGTCAAAAATCGGCGTCTCTCAGTCAAACTGTATCTAACGTTTCCGACCATGTCTGCCGTCGCCAACATCGTCGCTAATCTCCACCTTCATCGGCTCACCATCATGGCTGAATCGCTTGCGGCACACCGTCTTCATCTAAGTAACCATATCGACTTTCTTGCTTCTTTGTAGGCGGCGGCTCTCAGTCAGACGGTGATGATGGCGTTGTAGTGGTGGTTGGTGGAGATAACCGTCGTGATTGTCTGTCGTTGGTGGTTGTAACCGGTGGTGGCTACGTGGCACCGATTTGGTGATGTTTATGTGGTGGTGCCGGTTAGGTGGTGGTGATTTAGTACTGGCGGTGAGTAGGCTTTTTTGGTGGTAATGTTAGACTCTCTCCAACGCGTCCAAACTACTACCCCGCCCGTTGCCACGCTGGATCAGCCCTCTGCGTTGGAGATCTACGCCCGACCATGCCCGAGGCTGCTGAGCCCGTGCAGAAGGGCGTAGGCTTACCTCGTCCAGACGATGGGGTGGGCCCCAAAGATCCAAAAAGATTTTTATCTCCTCTGTTGATCCTCACATATCTTCTTCCAATCGGTTGCAGGTTTGAAGGGGGAAATGAAGCAGACGAGAATTTTTCACCGGAAAATGGGGTGGAAGACCGGAGATTTGAAACACCGGCGATGTAATTTGGGATAGGAGAAAGAGGACGGAGCAGAGTATTACAGCATAGTAGAAGGAAAGAAAAAAAATAAATTAGATAATGAGTTAATGGAATATCCCACTAAGTCTAGCTTTTTACAAACTCCACGTATCATTTCATTTGAGTATTTATATATTTTTTAATAGATTAAGAGTTATCAATCAAATAATTTATATCAAATATATTTAGTAAATTAAGTATTAAAATTAAAGTAAAATTAGAAGATGAATGGAAAATGTAAGGATATGTAAGGATATGTTTGTAGGGTTGGAGGTGAAATTCGGGTTTTTTAAGGATTTGCAAGGATTTGTAAGGATTTATAAGGATATGATGTGGCAGCTGACTAGGCAGCAAAATGGCGTCTAAAAACACCCTTAGCATTGGAGATAGTCTACAAAGGTTGACAGCTTTTTTTATAGTGAACACAAAGCCTTTTTCTTTTTCTTGGTTTGTGCACCAGTTTGTTTTCATGATACAGCAAGGATATTTAACACTCAAGTGCAAGACAGATATTAAAAGGAAAGGAGAAGAGGGGCACATTGCAAGGGTGCCATGTGTTTCGTGTCGTGACCCTATGTCGTTTTTAGGTTGATATTGAAACACGATATTATTAGATATTGGTATCTGAATATTGTATAGCAAAAAGCAATCATCGCAACTACGAATGAGCAGCGACCTTCGAGACGCGCGACCTACCATCACTGCTGTTTAGCACTTACCGGTTAGTTTTTTGTCCGAGCAAGAAAGAGAAGCGGCTCTGCAGCTCTGTTTCCATCGGGTCAAATATAAGTATCCGGTAGCCCCCGCCGCGGCAACGCGCGGTGGGTATAAAACTAGTTTATGAACAAAAGACAATTTTTTTTTTCAAGTATTCTATGCTGTTTTTTGCTTTGTTCAAGAAGATATATTGTTTTTTTAACCCAAGAAGATAACAATATATTAACTCAATTTTTTTAACAATATGTAAACCAAAATATTATATTATTATGTTTTTTTACGGGGACTCGAATCGTGGTCGTCTTCGTGGCCGGAGCAACGCTCCGAACTGGAAAAGAGTTTTAGGCCGAGTTTGGTGAACTTGTCGGGGAACACAACGTACGTGTCACACCCTCAAATTCCCACATGCAAAGTTTTACCGCGAGGCGAGTGACATACCAGGATCCAAGTCAACGGTCACAATAAACGGCAACTGTATGTAAAAGATACGTAAAACAAACCACGCATAATTCAAAAACCACGATCCAAAATGTAGCGGAAGCATTTTAAGTTTACAAAATCCAAACAAAAGTAAAACATGAGTTTAAAGTTTAAACATTCCAAAATATGATCCCAGACGCGAGTGCGACTCCGTGCGCCTACCGACTGCTGCTACCTTAGCGACCTGAGAAAACATGCTAAAAAGTCAACATATAATGCTGGTGAGTTCACAGGTTTTTCTTTTTCAATAAATGTTTCGTTAATCCTTTAAAAACAGTTACCGTTACTGTTACTGTTCATACTATGCTTGTGTGTACGCTAGCTAGGCGTCATGTGTGTTACTCATACGGGTGAAACCATTGCTGACTGTGTTGTTACTGTGTGATACCCTTATGTTCCGGACTACCGTCATCATCGGTAGGCCTTGTGTGTTCGAGACAATATGCACCCGCCCGGCCTCCAGCCGTCTAGTGGGTTTGTCAGGCCCAATAGCGCTATCCACATTTCCCCGCTACATCCCCGTATTAGTGGTTTCTAAGGGACTTTTGATGAACCGTATAGTATTGAAATGTGAGCCATAGTATAACATGAAAATGTGTGTTTCAAAATATGTTAAGCATGTTTCTCCCCGAAAACAAAACCAGTAAAGTGTGGGGCCGTGAACTCACCTTAGGTTGCGTCTTCTGTTTTAAAAGAGATCCGACACGTTTGTGATAGCCCCAACTAGTGGCGACCTATCAATGAATTTACATAAGTGTGATGACTACTAACCCGAAGGCTAACTAGTCCCCGATTGTCCAGATCTTGACTCTGTGTGTTTAAAAGTGTGTTTGAACGTTAACGGACATCCCAGATAGACCGACATCCCGTTGTGACCCATTACATTAACTAATCAAGTACATAGTATTAACATACAAGTTTTAAGCATACAACACTTAGTTTGCATCAAAAATCGCACATATGAAGTCGTAGGGTCGAATCAGCATGGAATTGGGCCAGGTTCCACGTTCGCCCCCTCAGAAGCCACGTTCGCCCCCAGAAGCCACGTTCGACCCCCAGAAGCCACGTTCGACCCCAAGTGGGTCGAATGAATTCAACGTTCGACCCCTGCAACCTTAAACATCCTAAAACGCACCAAATCGCATCAAAACTATCCGAAAACATCACGAAACATCACGACATGCTGCAGTCAAGTATGAATAACATATTACTACAAAACCCCACAAATTTTTTCCCAAAATCTATCCGTTTTAATACTTACCCAAAATGGCAAAATCATAAAAAACGTCACATCACGCATGAAAACTTTACCCAATTAGGAAACTTTCTGAAATCATTCAATAATCAACTCAACATGTTCAGATCATCATGTGTAACAAAACCCGTAATCATTTCATTCATATTATCATCTTGAATCAAACCCTAAATCTATCAAAAATCCCCAAGATGAGTAACATATCAACATCTAGCAAACAATAACCTAAAATAACCAAATCTCATCATCAATAACAGCTCTAAAACATTCCTATAACATCTACATAGCATCAAATCACCAAGAAACACATAGTACAACATAAAACATCAGCAATACCTCATAAAAACACCATTAACACATGTTAACTTGTATGAACCTTATGTTTTATGATTAGGTTTTGTTTAGAAAGATGTTGGAAATGTTTTTAATTGTGAAAACCATCTTAAAATAGATCTGGACTCTTGGGGTTTCATAAAAACGAATTAAAATGCTTTTAAAAAAGGGTTTAGGATGAAGAACACACCTTAGATCTTTGTTTAGAAGATGTTTGTAGGTTAGGTTATGAAAAACAAGATCAAAAACTCATTCCCCAGTGATTAATATTGATAGAGAGTGTTTAGAGGCGTTTAGGGTTTGTGAAATGATGAAAAATGACAAAGTGTGATATTTATACAGATCCACGTTCGCCCCCTGTGTAGGGTCGAAGGAACCCACATTCGACCCTACACAGGTCGAATGAACTTTATGTTATTCTTCTTCCCAGGTTCGACCCCACAGTACTGGTCGAACCAAGACCCAACCCAGGTTCGACCCCACGCTACTGGTCAAACCAAGATCCATATTTTCCAGATTTTCCAGTTTTGTCGTTTTAACGCATTTTAACACATCCTAACATATGAACATGCAATCCTAACACATGTTAATCATATAGAACCATGCATAATCATATGAACATCGTTAAAGCACGTATTTACATATCGTATCACATATATAAATCATTTCATGTTTGTTACTTAATCTAATTTATGTAATTCAACAACAACGGGACTCGTAATGTGTGTGTGTGTGTGTGTATGTGATTAACCCAATGATCCTCCGAATCATTGAACCCTATACAATACGTAATGAAATCTGACTCGGCCGAACTAGTTAAATATGTTTAAATAAACGTTTTTCGCTAAGGTAGACTTATGTGTTTGTAAAATGTTGACCTAAACGTGCTGGGTGTCACAGTACGTGTGATTCAATCTCTCACAGGTATGCGGACCTCCAATCAAAGTGTCAAACCTTCGAAATATTTTTTAAGCAGTTGGTGAATGATAACCCCAACGAAACAGAAGATGTGCACGTTGGCTTTGCTCAAATCGACTATGCGGCTGAGGTCGGGGTTGATTTTCCACATGTTTCAGCGTGATGAATGTTACGCCCAAAATTTTATTAGGTTTTTACTAATGTTTGTATTTTTTTAGTAGTTTTTATTTTATTTCTAGTAGTGTGTTATTTTTTTTTAATTTAATGTAATGTTTTTTATTTTATTTATTTTAATGTTTTTATTTTATTTATACCGTCACATGTGTTTAGTGATGAAATGTGATGAAATGAAGTGGCACAATCTGATTGGGTGTGATCATAGTGTGATAAGGGTGATGACCACCCCATCCACTCTTAGGATGAGTTTGTTTGTTTGTTTTTTTTTTTTTTTTCATATACCACGTAAAATCCACCTAATTACCTAAATAACCATAATGTGTTTAAACCTTCATAGCTTGGTTGAGGAGAATTTACCAAGCTATGTGTTAAAATTGTCTAGTTCAAAAAAGTTAATATTTGATTTGGGTCTAAGTAAGTTTTCGGTATGTCTTGTTTTATAAAATATTAATGTCAAACTTGAGTTTCTAATAAATTAACCACTCGAAGTCATTATCTTTAGTCTAGCTTATTCTTCTATAACTCTTTGATCAAGTAAGTCACCATCTATAATGTCTTTACGGTGACTTTTGTCAATACAATAAGTCTTCCAATAACATCTAAATAACCTTTTTTAATACGATATATATCTAACTTTTGTAAAGAAAGAACATAATGTATTGTCCAACTTTGACGAGGAAAACTGGAAAAGTATCCGATCTCAGTTGCTATGTTGCTTAAACTTCAGTTTTAATAACATAAGTTGAAGTTATGATTCATTTAAAAATATCATTAGCTATGATTATTATATATATTTTATATAAGACTATGCGTACTGGAGGCGCTATGGAGGAAAAAAAAAATATAGCGCCCCCCCAACACCGCTACGGGGGGGCTCCATGCTAAAAAAATCATGCCTGGCGCGATGGAAGAAACGCCCGGAAAAAAATAGCCCCACCAATCAGAGCATGCCACCTCATCCCCTCTCTCTTTTTATTATTTTTTTATTATTTTTTTATTTTAAAAGATATAATAAAATATTAAAAGGGGCTTTATATATAAAGCCCCACCACTACACCCCTTTTTCACTTTATCTCTCCATGCTGACTCAGCAGCCACGTGGACCAATCAGGAAGGGGGGCTCCATATATGGAGCCCCCCCACTACACATGGTCTAAGAACAATCAAACTTCTATGAATAGTGACAGCCTATGTATTAATCTGTAGTTTTAATGATTTTGGTTGATTGGTTTTTCAAAATGTTGCTTTGGGTGTAGTGGTCTCTGCTTATGTGTTGTTTCATTCCCACCCGTATTCGATCCTGTTCATTCCTTTTTTTTTCACCTAATATTAATAAATGAACCTATAACACATGTATTTTCGATAAGCTATGTGTTATATAATAATGTCACCGTTAACATGGAAGAATTTTGGACGTGAGCTGTGTGACATACCGACTCGATCACGGATTATCCTAGGCAGTAAGCATGACTCTACTCAAGATATGAATCTTTAGACATGGGCCAAAAGAGGAGGGGTTTTTGGGGGGATTCTTTCAGCTAGTAATATTTAAAACATCAAGCCTGCTTTTTGTTTTTAAATATTATTTTCACTTATTGTGGATCGTCGGACACAAAGTGAAAAAAATGAATGAAAACTTATGTCTATATGATAATAACGTATTAACGTGATACTAATATAATAGTAAAAAAAACCACAACACATGGAATAACACCAATTGATATTTATATATGATATAGAAAAGTAGACATAAAGCATCAATAAAATATCGATCTACTGGTTGCTTTTTCTAATTTTGTTAGCAAAATAATATATTCAATATTTTATGTATTAGAACAAGTCTCTTTTCGCGTTGAACAATTTATTTAACTAGTGTGCACTTATTGGCATACCCCCGTTGTCTTGATACGAGTAGCACTTTGATTTGAGGCTTCAACCGTCCTTAATGACTGCAATTACAAACTCACTAAAAAGTTGATGAAGTTTTGGTTGAGAATGATGTTGAATACGGGGTCCTTAAAACAGATTCCGCGTATCCTCTCTAACAGTCTATTTGCTAGGGTACAACAACCAAAACGATATGTGTATAGCTGGAGATGGCTCTCGCGCCCGAGATGCCACTGGATATTTGGTGTTTATCAAATTATAGGAAAGATGTGAAGTTGTGAATGAAACGCTTTAGAGAGTACTTCTCTCTAGTTTCGTTATGTATGTATGTGTTATATTTCCATCAACTAGATAGAAACATCTAGTTTAGTTTATATACATACACACGCCATGTGAGGCTTAATCAACCCATTATTATTTTTCATAAACAAGACAATTAGTATATTAATCAAGCATAGTTTTAAGTTCGTCTTTAAAGGATTTAGTGGCTTGAAAGGTTCAACTCAAAACTGGCATTTTTTATACATGATACGAATTAAATGAGTTGAAACAGTTAGTTTTTAACCAGGTCCAAACAGCTGTTGGTTTGACCTAATAATTGGGAACCCGAACCGAACCATGGGTCACAATCCTGAACCGCTCTCTTCGAACCAACCTTCAAAATATAAAGGCGGCTCTCTCGCGGTGATGTGCCCATTACCCACCCCACATTGCGCCCATCTACCACGAGTTAGGCACCATCTTGGGTACTCAATAGTGTTTAGCTCAAGCTAAACAATTAACAAGGAGTTTCCTTAACACTCTGTTCCAAAGTTTCATTTAGCAGGGGAAGAGAAATGAAGAAAAAAGTGTGTTCCAAAGTTTTTGTATAGAAAGAAAGGAAGGGAAGATGAGGGAAAATAGTGGGGGTTTTTAGGCATAAATCATGTCTTTCCAATTTGGAAGTAACACGAGAGAAAGGAAAGGAAGAAGATAAGGAGGGATTCCTTTCTCTTCCCCCCTTAAATGAAACTCTGGAACATAGCATAAAAGTGCTACTCCTATAAACTGCTTCCTGTTTTGTCATTCCACTAAGGTGGGACAAGTTACATCCATTTTCTTATATTTGGTTCTTGCAACCATACAACTTCTAGTATATATATCTCATTCATCTTAGCTTTATTTTGGATATGTTTGGTTCGTTATGATGTTCTCACAACCTAGAACACAAACCCATCAATAATTATGTATTATGTATATAAGTATAATTATTGGTGTACAAATGTAAATGTAATCCCACAAGTAGCATATTGGTGTACAAAGTATTTAGTAAAAACCACTTTTCACTAAATTTTCCAACATATCACACTTTTAAACTAACATTCACCGGTTAACCCAGAATCGAACGCTGACTTGGAATCAATTTTAAAACCTTATTAAAACAATCTTTCACCACATGTGTAAGTGTATGGTGTTTGTTGAAAACTGTTTAATGTTCTATTGGATAAGATAAGATAAAATAAGATAATATGTTCTTTTTACAGGTGACACATAATCATATTTAAAAAAAAAATAGTACCAAACATGAATCCTCAATCACCCATATTACTTCTTCTATTCTTTTATTTATTTGATTGGTATAAAATTTCTAAATTACCGAATATGTATAAGTTTGTATATAAATAAATACTTTGCTACAGTCGTCAAGTTCATTAGTTCAATGTGCAAAATGTGTTGATTGTAAGACATGAAACTAGTTATATAATTGCTACTATTGTTTTAACCACACATGAAACAAGTATATTAATCAACAAATCACCTCATTTCGAGCCTCTAACATGCGCTTCTTTCTTCATATAAAAATGTTTCTTACCCTGACTATCTTTACATACCAAGGCCTAAGTAACATAATACCATGATAATTTCGTTCTTATTAATAGAAATTGGTATGAAGATTGAAGAAGAGATGATTATGAAAATGAATACTAGTTCACATTGCTGCATAATGACAAAATTAGGGAATCGTTTGTTGTAGTAGTACAACGTGTCTTGACCTTCTCTATGGAAATTACGCCACTACACTAGCACTAGCACTATGACAACCACATCAAAAAGTGATTACTCATTCTCCACACATCTATCTATATAATAATTGAGGTCACTTAGGTTGAATGGAGCCTTTCTAGAGTGTCCAACTAGGCTCCAATTGAATATGGAGCTCCATTTTACATCCAACCAGTATGATATAAAAACCAATTTTTTTTCTTTCTTTTCCTAAACAAAAACCGCCGCCCCTAGGGCTTCTTCCTGTTCCTGCTTTGTGATGGACGAAAAACTTCCTCCTCCTGAGATCGACACCATAACTAATAACCATTATTCATGCCGCCAACCCTCAAACAGCAAGTCGATTGTGTTTCTAAACCATTCCCATGATTTTCATTTCTCTATCCTCGTCATTCTCCATCTACCAGATTCAAACATCCAAGGTATAATTAATTATCCAGATTGAAGGTTAGTAAATGGTTCCGATTCTTAGATTCTTCCTTTTTTGTATTTTCATTGATTGATTTTGCCACTCATATTTACCATTATTGTGTTGAGCGATTAGGGTTCTTTTGATTCCTCTGCACTATTGACCAATCAATCAAGGTCAGTTATGTTTCCGAAAGTTAGATTCTTTTTTTTTTTTTTTTGTATTTTCATTAATTGATTTTCCAGATTTATGTTTGGTGTTTTTGTATTGACTGATTAGGGTTTTTTTTAATTTTGACTCCTTACTCACGCAATTAAGGTCAGAATAAGCATCAGATTCTTATATGTTATTATTTGGTTTGCTGATATGCTATTACACTCTTAACAAATATTCTGGTTGATTATTTGATTTCAGTTCATGAACAAGACCAAGATGAAAGCTAACACCAACTAATGATGAAGTTGTTATCATCACTCCTTTTTGTGGTAGGTGCCTTTTGATGACATAATTTGTTCCAACTATTAACTTTGAACACAAATGATGAAGTTGTAATCAATTCTTTTTTTTTTTGTATATATATACAGCTATACAATTATTTTTATTAAGATGGATGATGAAGTTGACATAGATGATGAAGTTTTTATTAAGATAGATGATAAAGTTAAATATGTGTGAGATATGTGGGTTTCAATTTGTAACATGTATATGTTTTAAGACTATAATCAAACTATGTGCTAAGTTTGCGTAGAATAATTATTTTAGATGACTATTTAGGTAATTAACTTTAGTTTTTATAGATGCAAGGTTATAGCTTATAGTTTTGAGGACTTGAAACACATTAAACAAGAAGATGGGAGAGATGATACATCTTACTAGCTTTCTGGGTCACTGGCACCTTCAATTAAGGGTGTTCATGGATTTAGACAATATTAATTTTACTTATGCTTGGCTGAACAAAGAATGAATCTTAAAAATTGGACCTACATCCTAAACTTACAAAAAGAAAATAATATGGGTTTGGTGATGCAAAATTGGCTGGTCATGATTGCTTCATTAGGGTTATATATGTATAACATTACATTTATGAATTGTAGGTGCTTGAGTTTAGTTTTTTCTTTGTCATTCAAATCCAATAGCTCATAATAGCATTAGGTAAGAACCCGATGGATTTGACTACATTAGTTTTTTTTTTATAATTACAGGTCAAAATTCTTCCTGATAATGATTTTAGTTAGGTGGTTGTTAAGTTTGTATTAAAAGCCCTTCGTTGTTTAAGGAATACTCGAAACATCCTAAGGTACCTTTCTATATGTTCCTCTTATTAAGTAACGATATCGTGCCATATGTGTTGTGATATATTCTTGAATCAAGTGAAAATGTTAAATTTCCAAAATTGAGATGCATCTCATGTTGAATTTCATTAACAAAAATGTTTTACTACTTAGTAATCAAGTTTGCTAACATTTTTATTATTAATATTATTCTTATAGAGGCTGTTGATTTCAAGGAAATGTTTTGTAGTATAGGCATGACCTTTTTTAGTTGGTCAAGACTTAGAGATCATTGAGAACTATCATCATGATCAATAGAGTTAAAAAAGTTGTTTTTGGTAAATGAATTTCATTAAGACTTCAAAAGATGTTTCTTAAACTGATTCTATTGCCAAATGAATTTTATGTAGCTCAATTATTCTATGCATTTATATAAAATATGACAGGTTGTTAATGATATTTTAGGGAAATCTGATGATGATCGTGAAGAACTGTTGATGAAAATAAAGTAGCAAACTTGATGTGACAAGGACAAAATGCAGTTTCAAAATTGGAGTTAACTGAAGATGGTAGCACTGATACAGATGCACAGAATAATGGAGCTTGTATGCCATTGGTACCGCTACATATATTTGTCAAAACATGATAAAATATAGTCGTTCCGTGGAAGGTTGGCAGTTGACTGATAAATGTGTTTGTTGGTAATGTGCCGCGATGGTGAGTCGATGGTGATTCTGACAAGCTCCGGTGAAGCACCTTTGACCAGGCTCGCTTCTAAATGATTTTCCAAGGTTGGTTTATGGGGTTTAAAGTACACTCAGTTTGTTTCAATATCATTATTCAATCATTCAAGTTAAGTTGATGTCTATGTTCGTTTTTGATAATCTATAAGTTGGAGTTGTGCGTTTATACCTATCAATAGCATGTTCGATTCAAAACGGTTGGGTCGGATGGTTTGCCCTTTTTTACTTCTTAGTATTTGTTTGTACTTTGTTTTTTTTTCATTAAAATATGGCACCTTACTTCTTTCTTTTAAACTACTCCCATATTAGTGTTTGTTTATCTCATTAGTTGCACCTTAAGTATGCCTTGGGCTTTTCAAATCATAGCATCAACGCCCATTGCTCAAATTCTTATTATATAATTATGGTGTTTTGTGATCAACTAATGATAAAGTAATAAATGTATTTTTACTCATAAAAAGACATTTTAAGTCGACAAAGACGTGTTTGCATGTAGACCAGGTCCGTTTTAACCCACAATGAAAAACTGACCCATTCCAACCTGTGAGGAAAAATGACATATTTTAACCCCTCCCATTATCTATCGGCCAGTTTTATTGTGATTTGTCCATTTAACTTGCAAAATTTTGATAAAATGAAATTTAAGTAGCGCCTTTTGTTCTTTGGATGGAATGAGAAGTTGATCCTGCGCTGGCAACAATATGTGGGGAGATTTTTAATAGAAAATTAATAATTCTCTACATACAGGTTCATGTGGATGATGAAAAAGACTTGCGCCAAGCACGTGTTCTTGAAAATGTTGCTCCTTCTTTATGTTGTCAGTTTGGAGAACTTGTGTTGAGGTACTTATATGAACATCCTTTCATCTTTATAAACATAATAATAATAATCATGAAACCGGTTCAGCTTTTAATTATGTGGTGATTAATACATAGCTGTAGGACTATTAATTGTTAGTTAGGGTCCCATATACATGAATTGGTCATGCATGATCATTAGCGGGTCAAATAACACTTCGGCTAAAAAGGGTATGAGAGTTATTCAAAAGTCTATTAATAAACCACACATCCTCCTAACTGTAGTGCTACTATTATAACTTGATTTTAATTGTCATTGGTCATTATAAACATTGGGTTATTGGGTTGTTAAACTATATTATATGCACTTGATCTCATTGTGAAGGCATGAATTCTAATTGTGATAAACGAGCCCAAGCCCGAGCTTTACTTATCGAGTTGCCTTGCTAGCTAAACGAGTCTATTATTTGTATAGTTTTATTTAACTCGAGTGTATTCTAAATGTGTGGGGAATGGTTCTTGTATTATCAACCCATTTCAACTAGAAAGCAAGAAGTTGAGAATACATACGAGTAAGCTTTTATATCAATCATGATTTAAATAGATAATTAGTTGCTTTGGGCTGACTATGGTAAAAAGTTTCCAGAATATTTTTGATTTTTCAGTTTCCAGAATATTTTTGATTTCTCAGTTTCCAAAATATTTTTGGTTAAACAAAATAATTATTTTTAATTTTCGATTTTGTTCTTTCTGATGCAGAAAGGAATAGTTATAGAGAAGTTGGTGGAGGAAACAGCCACAGATGATCGACACTTGCGAAATTTTATCAGCGTTTGTGAAGGTAAAAGGTAAAACTCCTTTAGTGCTTCATCAAATAAGAAATAAGACCGAGAAAAAAAGAGTAGCTATTAGAAAAAAAAGAGTATCTATCAAACATTATCTTAAGTATGGTGGGGTTGGTGCCATGAAGTGAAGGTATGATCTATTTCATCAAATAAGAAACATATTTTTATAATGGCCTAGAGGCTAGATTTGTGAAGTTTTATAATTTTTCGATGTTTAAATGAAGGAGCGAGGGTAAATTATGTGCAGTTCATATTTGGTCTCAACGTCCCTATAAATCACATATTATACATATTGGATGCAGCTAAAAGGAATAGGTAGGCACAACCTTTAATTGATTGGCTGCTCCATTATGTTTCAGTGGAAGGTTATAGTCTGCAGCGGAAAAGAGGTGTCTAAACAAGGCTGCTATGAATCTCAAGATAGGTTGAGGGTATTTTAATAACAAGTGCTTTATGGTTCAACAAGGAAGTTGGTATAAAGGCTTTTGGTGATCTTAACTTGAGATATTTGATCTTGATCCCACTTAAACATGGGGCAGGTTGTAGATAGAGGATTTGGGCGGGTCACGACTGTATGCATATGCTATGTGATCAGAAATGGTGTAAATGGACTACTTGGAATTGGCGAAGTGGTTGGGTTATCAATGTTTTTATGAGATTTAGTAGCGAAGGGTAAAGATGTAATGTATATAGTTTTTGTTGTGGTTGTATGTTTTTTTATCTTTTACATTGGTGGATGTATATAGAATTTTTTTTATTTAACTTGGACATGTACCGCGTGTACACGCGGGGCTCTAACCTAGTGTATAATAAATTAAAAAAATGGGCCAATTGAGTAGCGTAGCATTTAGCATTTGCAAATCATTACATGTGTGAAGTCTTTTTGAAGTCTATTTTTGTTAGACATAAATTAATATGATAAAATATCCTATTAGGCACTGGGGCGGAGTGGCACTCATGCCACATTAGCGTTACAATACGCCAAATACCGCCCAACCATCATGAAAGGGGGCGCCATTGATGGATCTCGCGAGTGACTTGAACGGGCGCTAAAGCCTGATTTTGTGAGGTCCAATGATGTTCAACCAATCAGTTTTTTTTTTGGTTTCTCCTTTAAATGAGCGCTAAACACCACCCTGTTACCATTAAAGGGAGTGCTATTATTGTACCAAAATTAAGTGGCATAATAAAGCACCACACCGCACCTAAACGTGACAATCTTTACACACCTGAGATGGCCATTTTTTATAGGGGAGGGGGGCACTATCCGTAAGTTTTTTCAATTTCACTGGTTTCAACCAATCCTACACTGTCACATCACTTTACTGGAACAGTTTTTTAAAGACAGCACTTCATTGATTCACTTCACTAAAATGTTTTTTTTTTCTATTTTTTTAAATGAACATTATTAAACATATCTAGTCTCCTATTTTTTTTTTCTAAACATAGATATTGATATTTGACATATTCATATTAAGTTGAACTAAAAATAATCTAATTTAAAAAAAAGAAATATGAAAAGATTTTAAACCGAAACATTTACTGTAGCCTTTAATCTCTCTCTTTCTCTTTATATATTTCACACATACAATACACCTATGCATAAACTATTATATCTATCTCCATCTTCATATATTATTTTTCGCAGATGTAAAAAAAATACTTGCAACTAAAAGAACAGAGAGAGAGAGAAAGAAAGAAGATATTAAAAGCATAGAGAGAGCGATACAAAGAGTAATAAAGAGTCAACATTACTTCACGGTCCGTTAACTACAACCAAGAAATGGTTCACGAATCCACTACCAGCACCACCGACGTCAGTGTTACCGTGCTGATAGTAGGGTATCCGTGATCAATTCTTAAGTATAACTCATATAAGAAGTCACTTTTAAAAAGTTTCAATCAAGTATTATAATATAACTAGTGGTTTTCTAACCCGCGCGTTGCGGCGGGATCCAAGATGTTTTGTTCAAAACGCATTAATTTGTAATTATACATGGACATAATAATAAGAAAGAATATGGACTGATTCTCTAAGATGCATTCCAAATATACGTTGTTCATGTTTTTTGACAACACAGTAAGTTATCATTACAAACCTAAAACTACAATAGTACATTTGCATATTCAGGATCAATCAATGCAAGTGAAGTCGATGGCTGCTCCCACCAAGCTCAACACCAGTGCGGATTTGATTTCATCTCCGTTCATTTGGTAGGGTGGTCTGCTCATTTGTTACAATCCACCAGAACCTGTGTTCAAGTCCCGCTGGTTGTTTTTTTTTTTCTTCTAAAAAGTTGTTACTACGCAACTCACCTCTCATGGCTCCTCAAGAAGGCTTTCACTTTAAAAGAATTCAGTATTCATGTGATTTAGCTCAAAGCTAACTTTCAAATTGACTAAAGTTGATAGGTCACCATAACCTAAACCCACTTGCATTGCATGATATGGTTAAAGGATAGTTCATAAAGTTCATCAGCCGCAAAATCAACTTCAATGAAACCACCTATCCCATTTGATGCCTGATTAAAGAATACGAATTAACTACATTATTTTCAATTTATATAACACAAAAACGTAAGCATTTTCTAGTTTAGCTGATGACATATTGAATAATGAAAATGTTAGCCTTTATGGGTCAAATTCCAGTATATGTACTAAATCCTTCTTTATGGAATTTATTCAAATACACCATTTGCCCATTCATAGTTACTAACATAATATAGAAGAGCACATTGATGGCTGAAAACTAAGAGCAGACAACTTACAGAGAAGTTGCTTGCTATCGTTGGCGGGTTGGTCTTTATAGGTATTGGTGGTTTGGGTGTTGTTAACGTTGTTGTGCTGCTGGATGTCTCATTTTGTGATTGTTGAGATGCTAGATAGGCAACGTTGTAAACAGTGCATCTTGTCGCATTTGTGTTTCTCTGTTTTTCACTCTCTGCAGTAGGGTAGCTGGTTCGTGTTTAGTTAGCATTTATGGTGCCCTTGATAACTCCTATTCCATCAGATATTGTTGTAGGTATCCAATACATGTGGAGAACACGTAGTAATAAGGTTGTTATCAACAAATGTAATTGATAATCAAAACACACAAAATATGATAGGTAAACAAACCTGGGAACAGACGCAGCGCAATCAGTTTATTGCTTATTAGTTTTATTGGATGCCTCTCTTTAGTTGAAGGTCAACGTAGTTTGGTTGACACAAACCTTCTGAATATGCGACTATAAAAAGAAAAAAAAAACTTGTATTATATAAAACTAATACTAAAATAGATCATGTAAGAACACATACATTTTCATTTTCCTCAATTATTTTTCCATTCTGTTATATTTGCACTCAATAAAAGATGTGAAAGTCAAGTAAAATTTTGGCACATACAAGGGTAAAATGATGAGTTTGAAAACTGAGTATGTCCATTTATGCTTTTTTAATTCAGTAAATCAAATAATTACTTTAGACACACAAGACAACCAACATTCACAAGATTAACAACAAACTACATCACATTAAAACATGGACCATAGTAAAAATTGCACCCATACACAACCTATACATTCAAGTGTGTGAGCAAAGATAGAAATAAGCCATGATGTTGGAAATGCATAAGCCTTACTCTCGATCTTTAACAATGTAATTCAGACACCATTTACATAAAGTACACGCATCTGTGCCTATAATCGTTTTAAGCTACACCATTTGAGCCAAACAAAACCAAAACCTTACTTTTTCCAGCGGACCGTTTAGCTATATTACCTATTGTTAGTTTCCATGACCCTAAGTAGAAATTGCAAGAGGAAATATGGACGATTACACAACAATTAGGATAAACACGCACCATCAACAACTCAAGTAAACAACAACATAAACACCTGGAACTATCTTATTAAAAACATACCTTTCATTGCACAATGTTTCCTCAACACCCGACCGGTTGGACAGCCAAACACCACAACGGTCGCCGCTTTCCAACATTTGCACACGTGTCCGCTACAGTTTACCAAAAAATAAAGTTTTCAACTTTAACATATGATGAGGCTCAGATCTTAAGTTTTGAAACAAACATCATAAAAATACTATAGAAACCACAAAGGTCATGAAATATTAAGAAGTAAGTTACCTCAGCAAGCAGATGCAATGCGATTGAACAACTGAACAGTATGTTGCCTGATGTGCTCAAAGTGGTTTAATAAAAACTACATAAATTAACCTAAACTAGACACTCTAAGTTTTAAATTTATAAACTAAGACTCTCTAAACCTAAACCACACAACCGGCAAGTGTACCGGTCAGTGCAGTACAGCTAAAGTAAGTCCGAGTATCGAACCCACGAGACTCTACTGGAAAACGTAAACTAGACTCGACTACTTATCCTAAATACTGACTTAATAATGTTTTGTTGCTTAAAGGGGGGTTTTCTAACAAACTAATGCAAATAAATAAAATAAAACTAAAATAAATAAAGACACAAACTGGAGACTGCAACTGATATCAGATGATGGAAAGGCACTACCTAGGCTAGAATCCTACACATGAATGATAAGTTTCTAATGGTTATGGAACTGGTGTGGAACCGGGATCTTAAAATACTAAACATCAAGAATAAACTAGACACCCTCGACCCTTCTCAAGGGGAAACCCTAGAATACTGTTGTGCTGTTAAACCACCGGTTGAGAGGTTACCCTCACAGGCTTACCTACTCGAATCTTAAAGTACCCGCTAGACAGTCTACCTCACAGCGCGAAAGTCACAATACACACGAAAGTGCAAGGGGTAACTACAATATTTCTGATAAGACTTGGCCTACAAGGAATGCTAGGGAAACTAGGAAGATCTTCTCACAAAGCCTCTAGATCTAGCAATTTAACACCCTAGACAGACCAACAATCTCGCACCTTACAGCTATTGAGAATTGGTAGAACACTTAGAATTATCTAACTAACAATTACAACTCCTATGGATAACCTGCAGAATTAACCATAAACTAGCTGCTAACACACAGTCTGCAACCTAACCCGCATTCATACATGAAAGACATTCACAAAAACGCAAGTGGAGTTTATAAAAATTAATTAAACAAAACTAAATACGCATACACATCAAACCAGAAAATAAAGAGTTCTTTACTTTAAAATTCATCCACAACCACAAGTTCCAAAACCAAAAGAAAATAAATCAAACAAGCGTATTCATCATCGCCTAGGTAGTAAAAAGATTTAGCCTCTAAAAGTCATGACAAAATCAAAACAATAGAAACTAAACATATTCATGGCGTTCACAACGGGTATCAAAAATATAAATAAATAATTAGATTAGAACCGACCCGTGCTCGCACCTATGCTTCAAGCCTTTGACCTCCACTCCAATTGATCCTCTTTGTGCTGCTGTTGTTCTTTTCGTCGATGCCTTCTGTCCAGAAAAATTAATAATATGCGGCCCCTTTATTGATATATCAAGGAGAATAATCTTGCGCCACTTTCCTTCTAAAATTAATAATACCTACGATGCATATGGGCCCATCGTTCATTCACCCTAATTTGCAAGTATTTGAAGCATTACAAATTGTTTACTTTGGGTTTGGGCTGTGACATCAATGTCACGCTTCTTTATTATTATTATTATTATTATTATTATTATTATTATTATTATTATTATTATTATTTTATTATTATTTTCGTGCTCTCGACTCGAGTGTTCTTGACTTGACAAAAGTTGCTCGTTTACGCTCCAACGTCCATAAACACCTACAAAATATAAAATAAATAAATAAATACTAAAACTGACTCAAAACTAATAAAAATCTATAAAAACCCATACTAAATAAAATAGACCCGTACAAGCCTAAAACTAATAAAAGTACTATCTAAACGACTCGAAAATTATACAAACTTTACACTGGAAATACATGTATTTTACAATACATCATTGCCACATCTATATGTATTGATGTCTTTGTATTGCAACTCATAAGAAGACAATATTTAGGGGACGTAATGTGTATTCGCAATCCCACAACTACTCCTAAACTATTTATAACCCAAAATGCACAATTATGAAACCAAAAAAAAGGGTTTTTTAACAATTACAAAAAAAGTTAAAAAAAAGGCGAAGTAGGCTCAGAGTCGGGGAAAACGACACCACCTTGGCTGCTGAACAGGTTGCACAAAATGAGGTGCCATCCATTAATCCCGCCATACCAAAGCGACATCCACATCAACTTTGCACTCAGATCCAACGACTCTCATCATAGCCTCGACGAAAACCATTGTTCCAGCTGCAGTCACTGCGCCAACCAAATATCAAGCCAAAAACGGAGCATGTCATATCTGTCAATTTTTGCCCGAATGAGCGGATGTAGAAAAAATTCATTCACCGTTAGAGAACCACCTATTTTAACAATCAACTTGTAACAACCAGCCACATATATTGTTTACCGGCAAATGTTTCATTGTACTGTTACCAGCAAAAAAACCTTGATTTATTATTCAAGAAAATCAGATCGACTGCAAAGACCAGTCACGATAACATAAAAGAACACAATCGAATGCAGAGGAATAAAACCCTTTACTAAAAATAAATAAAAAAACAAAAATGGATCATGGCTCAATAATTTCAATAATAATAATAATAATATCCAGTTCTAGCAATGTGACTAAATAACAGCATCAAATTATCAACAGGAAATTAGAGATTAAAAATTAAATAAAGAGTTAAGACCAATGAAATGATTAAATATACAAATAAGCCACAAACTTCTGTAATAAAAAGTCAAGTAAAATAGTCAAAATAGTCAAACATCAAGCAACTATGGTTCCAACTTCCAACTGCTAAAAAGATTACTAATTTATAAACCGACTAAAATCAGAAGATACCCAAAATAGTGAAATACTTTATAAAAATAAAAAAACCCAAAAGGATCTGCAGAAACAACCAAAAGATTACCTTTTTATGAACCGATTAAAACCCCCAAAAAAAGCATAATCATCAAAACTCATAGATGCATCAGTCAAGCTACGAAAAATGATAAATTTATGACTAAAGATGCATTAACAGCAGGTTAAGGTTAGGGTTTTGGTTGCAGTTGGTAAGAGCATTTCCATTAACCACCGCCGCCATGATGGCTGTCAAGCCACCGGCAACGGCGGCTCAAGGACCGCACAACCGCCGCCGCCATGGATGGCTGTCAGACCATCGGCAACAGCGGCCCAACGGAGATGATGATGGGGATGGCTCTGACGCCGACCTACACAGCCATCGGAGGCGGCATGCAAGGCAGAAGAGAGACGCGGTGATATTGTAGAGAGGGAGACACAGATGAGATGAATGGGAGATGAATGGCATATATATTTATAATTGAACGCCGAAGAATCTCAAGTGGCAGCTCTGGAAGTAAAAAAGTGAAGCAACAGGTGAGCAGAGTAAAAGATGAAGATGTATAAGATTTGAAAAAACACAAACCATGTACCAGGGAGATAGGGACCTTCAAGTTCAGAAGAGAGCGGGAGGATAAGGTATGGAGGTGGAGGCGCAAAAAGGTGTAGGTGATTGATGTTCAGGATGAAATGGGTTTTGGTGGAGACGCGTGGACTGATCAAGGTGTTGGTGAAGACGCGTGTTCAAGCAATACGTACACTCTTTGTTGAATTTAATAATAATATATTACTTACTGTTCAATTTACAAAGCTATATTATTATAGTTAAATTAAATTATTAATTAATAATAATAAATTTCTATAACAAGAAAATAATATATGAGTTTAAAAAACGGTTTGGTTTAATAATTCAACGCTGACATTTTGCAAAGCTTCGCGTACATTTCCCCATCATCATCATCTCCTGATTTTGAACCAAACACCTTAATTTCACACTCATGGGTCATCATTACAATTCACATACACACAATCAACAACGTCCTAATAACAATAATATTAATATTAATACTTTTCCACCTAACTAAAAATAAACTACACTTGTAGCGCAGTGATTTTGTCACTTTCGTTTGGATTTTGGGACCCGACTAACTAAACGCGTTTTTTCAGTTGATCTTTCCAGGCAACTCGTGATCTTGAATCCGTCAAACACGTGGCTTTAGGTATGTTTTGTTTCTTGATTTTGTTATGTTCTAGATTAATCGTGGCTTAAGCGTGTGTATGTTTTGTTATAGCCTTTGACTGAAGTGATATAGATGGGTTGCACTCCAGGTGTTCGATCATTTGTTTCTGACACTGTGGTTTAGTATATTATTTTTTGATATGTCATCTGGGTTGCTAGGTTCATAGGTAATATATCTTTTAGATTGATTGTGGTTTGAGTGTGTGTTTGGTTAATTGCAGTTTTAAGTGGAGTGATGCGTATGGTTTTGCACTCCAGGTGTTCGATGAATTGTCTCTGAGGGTTTGGTTTGAGAAATTTGTTGATTTAATTTGTTGTTTTAGTTTATTATGAATGGCAAGCATCTCACCGTCGCCCAATTCTCCGCCTGTCAGTGATCCTAGATCGCCCCCACCGTCTCAATCGCCCCCTTTTAACAGCCCCTCCTCCATCCTCACCACCACCACCACCAACATCACCTCCTCCTACCAGTCCTCCACCATCACCTCCTCCTACTAGTCCTCCACCTATAACTACCCCACCGCCATCAAGACCTCCCGTTTCTTCACCTCCACCACCTACTGTCCCACCGCCATCAAGCCCCGCCCGTTCCTTCACCACCACCATCAGTTCTCGACCTCCAGCATCACCAACCCCACCAACCAGTTCGCCACCACCATCATCACCAATCCCACCAACCAGTCCACCACCATCATCACCGGTTCCTCCAACCAGTTCTACGCCTCCAGCACCTCCTCCATCATCACCCGCCCCTCCGTCTAGGCCCCCACCACCATCATCATCCTCCACCTCCCGCTGAATTGCCATCCCCACCACCATCTAATCCACCACCTAGTCCTCCACCAATCTTACCTCCACCACCATCAAGTCCACCAAGAAGCTCACCATCAACTCCGCCGCCACCAGTTTCGACTCCTCCTCCAACACGTACCCCATCGCCCCCACCACCTGCTCCAAACTCATCATCTCCACCAGTAATACCAGCTACACCTCCACCTTTTAGAAGACCACCTCCATCACCTTCTCAGATTTTAATACCGCCCCCAAACAACCAAAATAACAATGATTCAAGTCCCAATCCTCCGTCCAGCAATGGAGGCATTGGTACCGGCGGTATTATTGGAATTGCTGCAGTATTAGGTGTTGCAGTTCTTGCTGTTATCTTAACAGTTACATGGTGTATAATCAAACGAAAGAGAAAGAAACAGGTTGCCGGAGCAAATGGACACAATGGAGTCTATGATGCTCCAACTTCGTTGGGCAATTCGCCTAAGTCAGGTAAATTATATCATATTGTTACTCGTTTGTATACTTATAATGCTGCAAATTTATGGTTATGATTTGTGACATTTGGTTTATGATTTGTTACAGAATCAGGTTTGCTAAAGATACAAGCATCAACAATTGAGATCGGAAATCTATCTGCAGATGACTTGGTGTACAGTCCAGTGGAGCCTGGTGGATTAGGCAATTCAAGATCAAAGTTCACTTATGAAGATCTTATTGAGGCTACAAATGGGTTTTCCCCTCTGAATCTTTTAGGTTCAGGTGGATTTGGTTCTGTTTATAAGGGAATCTTAGCTGATGGGACAGAAGTTGCAGTAAAAGAGTTAAAGATTGGCGGTGGACAAGGGGAACGCGAGTTCAGTTCTGAGGTGGAAATTATTAGTCGAATACACCATCGTCATTTGGTTTCACTTGTAGGCTATTGCATCTCTGAGAACAAGAGGCTGCTTGTCTATGAATATGTCCCTAACAACACACTTTACTTCCACCTTCATGGTAACTAACTTTTACCTATTTTTTCAAATTAACCACATATTTCCCCTAAAGTGCTCTATTTACTGTCTAATTATGTTGTAACTACCTTTCATAGTGTCAGAGCTGGTCTTAGATTGGCCAACTCGTGTAAAGGTTGCTTGTGGTGCAGCACGCGGTATTGCTTATCTCCATGAAGACTGTAAGTGCTGAGCTTGTGATAATATGCACATGAAGTTTCTAATCTACATTGATTTGCAAGTTATGCACAAATATCAATTTGTGTGTTCAATCTTTACTGTTATACAGGCAATCCACGTGTTATTCATCGAGATATCAAGTCATCAAATATCCTATTAGATAAGAACTTTGAAGCTCGGGTACACCCTTTTTATCATATGTTTAAGCCTTTCCAATTCTTGTGTTCAAGATTTATATATCGGGATTAAGTATTTGTTTGATTCTTACGTCACAGGTTTCTGATTTTGGCCTTGCCAAATTAGCTGCTGATATGTACACTCATATAACAACACGTGTTATGGGAACTTTTGGGTATGTTAGATTATTATTCAAATATCTAAAATACTCACACACACAAAACAAGAAAAGAAAAAAATTGCTATTAAAATACTTTGTGATGATTACTAATGTGCAAAGGTGTAAACTTAGATTCAAACGGAAAAATCTTGCACTGGTTTCGGGGCAGGGGAATGTCATACACTTTATTAAGCTTATAATAACAACCTAATTACCCTTTGTATTTTTGTTTGAATTCCAATTGGTTCCATTTCAGATACATGGCACCTGAATATGCGTCAAGTGGCAAGTTGACCGAGAAATCTGATGTGTTTTCTTTTGGGGTGGTACTTTTGGAACTAATCACTGGACGTAAACCTGTGGATACATCTCAACCGTTGGGGGATGAGAGTCTTGTTGTGTGGGTAAGTTACTGTCATATTGGATAATTTGTTTCCCCAAAAAAATGTTATTTTTATTGTCCATCTAGTTACGGGCATACATATGATATTAACCTATGCTACCATTGCTCTGATCATATCTTGTGAAGCCTTTTAGAGTGCAATAAAGCTCTTAATATAGTTTTCTTTAACAATATTTAGTTCCTTAGATGACCTCTTTACAGAAAAATATTAGATTAACATTTTGTATTTCAGGCTCGGCCACTGCTTAGTCATGCACTTGAATCAGAAGACTTTAAACTGTTGGTTGACCCCAGGCTTGGTATGAACTTCGTTCCACTCGAGATGTTTCGCATGATTGAAGCTGCAGCTGCATGTGTACGGCATTCAGCTGTAAAGACCACGCATGGGACAGGTACTCGTAAATTCAAAATCCATACCAATGCGACCACAAAGTCAAAATTCACTACTTTTCTGTCAACACTATAATCCACCTTTAATCATTTTTATTATTCTTTCAGATTGTGAGAGCTTTCGATAGTTTGCAGACTGAAGATCTAAGCAACGGGATGAGAGTTGGAGAAAGTGAAATCTATAACTCCGCACAAGAAGATGCAAACATAAGACTGTTCAGGAGGATGGCATTTGGCAGTCAAAATTACAGCACAGATTTTTTTACTCAAACTAGCTGGGGCCCTTTCAGTAACGAAAGGTAAATATCAAGACTCGCATTCTTTTCCCCGTCCAACGGGGATTATCGCTGGTTTCTAGGATAAAGATTCAATATTGAGATCCGTTTCTGTATGTAGTTTCCACAGCCAGTTATGCACATTTTTTTTGGCTGCACATTTTTTGGTTCATGTAATAAAAACATATTTGGGTATTTCTTTTAACCCTGTTTCAATTTTTTTAAATAATATTCACACACCTCCTTTCTATAGTGATCAGACTGTCAAATGTCAATACAATTATTATGTGTCTGATATTTCACAACTTAATTGGTCATAATTTTTAATACATTGTTGTATCATTTTATTAGTAAAATGATGTTTTTCAAATATTTAACTGATAAAAGGAGACAAGATCCGACCTAGAGTAAACCAAAAATTGAGTTAAAGGTAACCTAGAAAATGAAGCCAAAGCTTTCATACTATTCTATTTTATTGACACCACCCACATGCTTGCTTTCACTCTACACTTTGTTTTCCACCATTTTTAACACAAACTTCCAAGAAAAGAAGGAACCCATTTCATCACAAGAAAATGAGTCATCTTCTTTCCTTTTTCTCCCTCTAATTCCTTCAAGTTCAGGCCATGGAACAACAAGATTGGAACATGATATGTGCGGATTGTGTCGTTTTATCATGTTGTTGCCAATGCTTGTTGCTACAACTCCTAGCCTTTGTGTTGCTCAAACTTCCTAGCAAATTGGTTAAGAAAGCAAAGCATTACATAAAGAGGAAGCTTGGGAGAAAAATGCGTGATGGTGGGAAAATGGTGAGAGTGAAAGTGGCTCGGTGTGCAGAAGAAGTTGTGGGGTGTCAAAAACCGAGAGACTCAATGACGGCTCGAGCTCGAGCCGAGAGTTTTCGGCTAGATGGGTGCTTGGAAGAGGTTGAAGAGGTGTTGGAGGGTTTGTCTACAAAAGGTGAGTTTGGATTTGGGAGTTTCTGGAGAGGAGATGATGGTGTTTGAAGTTTATTTTCCAGGTTGTCTAGTAAAGCAAGAACTTGGGGTGCAATGATCATACATTTGGTGCTTTTAAAGGCCATTAACATAGTTTTAGCTTATAAATTTGGCATTTCATCTAACTATTACATATTGAATTTATTATGTACTTACTTCTTACTTGCTAAGACAATATCTTAAATTTGATAAGATAAAAGTAACATCTTTTTTACTTCTTTACATGTGTTGATAATTAGTAGTTTTTGGATTAATCGTTTGAAAATTTACATCTGGTACCCACTAGAGGTTTCATTTTTCTAATTTTCTATGTTAACGCTACGAGCATTAGGTGAACAGGACAGAACTACAAGAAGTACACATAACCATACAAGTATGAGTGCATATACGTCGGGTTATGAGTCAATATGGAACGACTTATTAGAGTATCCATAATAGCTCATTTTTAGAAGGTGTTTTTGACCGTTTTTACACATCACCCATTTTTTTCAATTGTGGAAACCATTTTTACAATGAACGAGTAAATTGTCAGGGGGGGGGGGGGTGGTTTATATTAAAATTAAAGATTTATTAATTTAAATTAAATATTCAATTATTTTTACTATAATTTTATTACTTTCAATTTTTTTTTATTTTTCATTTTTTCAAAGTTTATTCATATTCCTGAAATTTTCGATTTAACTTTTAGTGTTT
>JAUTDX010005092.1:0-23352 GCA_030844895.1 Ambrosia x helenae | reverse complement strand
ATGAATATGTGTGGGTGTATGTGTATACATATAACTTTAATCAAAACCAACATTTACGAAGTTTCCTACTTTGTATAACCGTGTTTTTAAGCTTGGTTAATAAACAAGGGTCGAAGGTTGGGTGTTTCAGGAGCCAAGAGATTTAATGATCAAAGTAGTTTTATATTTTGAGAACATACCTAGTCGAAGTGATATTGTAACTTGAGTGTGTGCACTACGAGCCTCCAATCAAGAGTGATTAGATCTCGAGTCTTGAGTGTCCTAGACCCTTGATTGATTGGTGCTTATGAGTGGGAGAAAGATTGTGGTTTCAATGGTTGTGAGCCGAGAGAAAGAAGGTTATGGTGTGAGGTTGAGGCTGATTCAAAGGCCCTTTTTATATGTGGTAATCAATGCTTCCTAGGTTTTGAGGTTTGGATGGTACATTACTAGTTTAGTGAAGGTCTTGACTTGGTGAGTTGTTTCATGCTTTTCTTTAGTCGATTAACATCCTCTGATCATCATGATCTTCGGCCGATTGCTATCCATCATAGAAGGGGTATAATATCTTGCTTAGGGAATACAATTAGGGAGGTACATTTCCTATTGATATAAGATAGGGACAAGTCATGGTGACAAAGATTATTTAGTTGAAAGTGATGGTTCAATGTCCCTTCCTTTTGGCCGATTATGGACCCAACAAAAAGGAAGGTCTTGTGGGAAATTGTGGAATGGATAGAAGGTTGACTTTACTATATGGGTAAAAATGTAGACATCTTATTGACAAGGACATGTGGATGATTCTTTGAGTGGTTCGGTCGAATAAGAACAAAAGGAATGGAGTTCTTGTTTAGGTTAATCTTATCCCAAAGATGATGATTTAGCATAGATCCTAGACTACCCAAACTGGTATAAAAATGGTTGTCACACTTGTCTTTATTTGCTTCTTGTTTTTCGGCCCAAACAAAACAAAACAATTGAGGAATGGTAATGTGAGGCAATATGTTTGACAAGGTTTGGAAGGCAATTAGTAGGTGTATGGAGTTGTCCTCATGTGGTTTTGTCCCTTGTGTCGTGTGTGTGAGGTGCCTCGGCCGAAGGAAATAAAGAAGATAGGGATTAAAAGGGACCATAGATCATTGATGGACATGGATCGATGGTATAGAGACAAAGATCATTCACATAGGTTAGGATCAAGTCTAGGAAAGATCATGGTTACTTAATAAGGCCTATTATGGTATAAAAGGGTTGTTTTTGTCTTAATATGTCGTGCATGTGAGACATAGGCAAAATTAATCAATGTGAATCATGTGTGTATGTTGTTCTTCGGCAAATTATAGGAGGAAGGGAGTGGATGTTTGTTGCTTACTAGGTGAGGAAAACAATCTCTCTTGGGGCTTGTTCATGATTGTGCAATCTAGTGTAAGGGTATGACAAAACATGGGCCTCTCATGCATACATATATGTGCATGTGTGTGTATGAGATTGTGAGGGTTATTATCTCTTGGCATTGTGTCGTTCCTAAACTGATTTGTATGTGTACATGTAGCTTATATGCAAGGTGGCTTATCATGTATATAAGTGTAGTAGTTTCATTATCCTGGGAGGTGTTTATGTGTCAACAAGGACTTATTTTTTGTATGACACTAGTTAATCACGTATATTCGACCATTCATGCCAACATATAACTTAGTTTTGTTAAGATGCTCGATGAGGATATTAACATATATTAATTTCCACTAGTCATGAACACATGTTATGGGTGTTAACATATGATAATATTTGTGATTCATCAAGATATATGTACGTATGTTAGTGGGGATTTATCGTGTGTTATGAAGTACTTACATATAGTGTTAACACATGTTTGTTCTTTGAGGGTGTTTCATGAATTGTGTGGGTGATAACCTCATAAAATACTTTGTGATTGTTCGGATTTGAGTGGATTACAGTAGTTTTCCTCTTGAGCATTGTCACATGTATTGTTGTTCAGTTCATGTGTGGTAATCGGGTGTCTGGTTGCTCTCTGTTGAGCGGGTGATTGGCTTGATTATTCAACGCCAGTTGTCTTGCATACTCCGGGTTTCGTAAGCATAAACGGATGATCTATTACATTTCTACAATAATTCTGGCTTTAATAGACTAGGGGTATAGTGTGTGTAAAAATGTTTAACTATGCACATGAAATGACAATATTAAGCTAAATGTGTATGGATGTTGACCTGGATCATTGATGGTGTCACATTCTCCCCTTGTTTTTGGAATTTTGTCCGTGAAATCTAGTTGACTTACAGGTCTCAAGTCTTTGGAAAGAGCGCGGGATACTTTCGTCTCATCTGGTCTTTACTTTTCCATGTAAATTTGGGTTCGCGTTTTGCATTCCATCTGACTTTGACAAGCTTTGCGTGACTCCTTCTCAATTTATGGACTTTCCAATCTGTTACTTCGATTGGCTCCTCAATATAGTGGAGTTGAACACAGATGTGAATTTCTTCGGGAGAAATTATCAAAGATTTATCGAATAAATACTTCTTCAGATTGGATACGTGGAATGTGTCATGAAACACCATGAGCTCTTCTGGCAGCTTGAGCTTGTATGCCACAGGACCAATCCTAGCAAGTATTTCAAAAGGACTTATGTATCGGGGGTTCAGCTTCCCATGTTTGACAAACCGTGGTACACATTTCCAAGCTGAGACTTTTAAGAGTACCTTATCGCCAACCTGAAATTCGAGTGGTTTGCGACGGCGATCAGCATAGCTCTATTGAGGATCTCGAACAACTTTCAAACGATCACGAATCTGAAAGATCTTATCGGTTATTTCTTGAATTAGCTCGGGGCCAGTCAAATACTTGTCTCCAACTTCCGCCCAACGCAAATGAGATCAACACTTATGTCCATATAAGGCTTCAAATGGGGCAACCTTGATACTGGTGTGGTAACTGAGAATCCCAATTTCCAGCAAAATCGATTACGCAAGCACGGAGCATGTCCTGTAGGGTTTGGACAGTCCGCTCGCTTTGGCCATCGGTTTGAAGGTGATAGTCTGTGCTCATGTCCAAACGAGTGCCTAGTGCCTCTATATGGGTTTTCCAGAATTGGGAAGTGAATTGACTGTCTCGATCGGAAATGATTCAGACAGGCACACCATGCCTAGTCACAATTTCCTTGATATACAACTTGGCAAGTTTCTCCAACTTGTCAGTATCCTTAATCGGCAGGAAATATGCAGACTTGGTTAATCTTTCAACAATTACCCAAATCATGTCGTTACCACTTGACGTCTTAGGCAGCTTGGTTAAAGAAATCCATGGAGATTTATTCACTTTTCAAAGGGAATCTTGGGTTGCTTTAGCAGGTTGGTCGGCTTCTAATACTCAGCTTTGACCTTTGAAACAGGTGAGGCATCGGCTGATGTACGTTGTAATTTCCCCCTTAAGGTTAGGCCACCAATAGAATTCCTTCACGTCTTTGTACCTTTTGTAGGCTCCAGGGTGAACCGAGTAGTACTTAGACTTGTGGGCATCCTAAAGAATTAAATCGCGTAAACCGCCCAAATGTAGCCCCCAAATCTGATTGGGTAAATAAACCATGCATCAGATCTTGGTTCCAAAGATCCACCATCTTGAATAATGACTCATTCTTCATATTCTCACCTTTCAGAGCTTCCTGTTGAGCTTCAAAAATATGGGTAGTGAGGTTTGTGTGGTATGGTCAAACCTAGGGCGCGCACACACATAGTCTTGACTTGTTCCTTCGGCTCAAGGTGTCAGCCACAACGTTGGCCTTTCCCGGATGGTAGTTGATTCTTAATCGTAGTCATTCAACAATTCAACCCATCTACGTTGCTGCATATTCAGATCCTTCTAATTGAAGATGTGTTGTAAGCTCTTGTGATCGGTGAAATTGTGCACTTAGTGCCATAAAGATAGTGTCTCCAAATTTTCAGGGCAAAGATTACTGCACCTAACTCTAGGTCATGAGTGGGGTAATTCTTCTCATGGACTTTTAGTTGACGAGAAGTATAAGTGATAACCTTATTCCTCTGCATTAGTACACATCCAAGACCTTGATGAGAAGCATCGCAATAAACTATGAAATCCTTGGCACTATCGGAAGAAAAAGAATCGTATCACTACACAATCGTTTTTAAAAGCTTGAAATGCTTCTTCTTGCTTGACTCCCCAATCAAACTTCTTGTCTTTCTGCGTCATGATTATAAGTGGTTAGGCAGTCTTGGAGAAAATTTCGACGAACCGACGGTAATAACCGGCTAGACCCAAAAATTGCCGAACTTCGGTTGGGGTTTTAGGCGCATCCCAATCTCTGATTGCTTCAATTTTGGTAGGATCAACTTTAATGCCCTTCTCGTTCACATCATGACCAAGAAAATGAACTTCTCGAATCCAAAACTCACATATGGAGAACTTGGCAAACAACTTCTCGTTTTTGAGCAACTCCAAAATCAATCTGAGATGATGTTCGTGCTCTCTTTCGTTGCGCGAGTAGATCAAGATGTCCTCAATGAAAACAATCACAAATTTATCCAACTAGGGCTTACAAAAACGATTCATAGGATCCATAAAAACAGTAGGAGCATTTGTCAAATCGAATGGCATGACTAAAAACTCATAATGCCCATAACGAGTCCGGAAAGCAGTCTTCAAGGTGTCGCCCTCTTGAATCCACAACTGATGATACCCTAAACGCAGGACGATCTTTGAGTAGTAGTTGGAACCTTGCAACTGGTCAAACAGATTATCTATCCTCAACAACGGGTACTTGTTCTTGATGGTCAGCTTGTTCAACTCCCGGTAATTGATGCACATACGAAAACTTCCATCCTTCTTCTTCATGAACAAAACAGGTGTTCCCCACGGAGAAAAACTCGAGCGAATTAAACCTTTGGTTAACAACTCCTGAAACTGGTTAGACAACTCCTGCATCTCGGATGGTGCCAAACGATACAGAGTAACGAGCTACTGGAGCAGCTCCTGGGACTAGGTCAATGCGAATCTCGACTTGTTGTGGCGGTGGCAGCCCTAGTAAGTCTTCTGGAAAAACATCAGGATAGTCTCGCACTACCGGTATGTCCTCGAGTTTCCAATCTTTAGCTTTCTATTCAATGACATGTGCAAAAAATGTGACACAACCCTTCTTTAAACATTTATGTGCCTTGATGCAATATATGACTCGAAGAGTAGATCGACCACGATCTCTCGAATTAAGAGGTTTTCACCATTGGACAAGGGGATACGAACCAACTTTTTGTGATAGACAATCTCTGCGCGATTCTGGATAACCAATCCATGCCAATCACAACACCGAAACAACCCAACTGAATAGGCAGCAGATCAATATGAAAAACATGATCACCAATTCCAAAACCCAATCCCTAACAACTTCTTCAGACGTAATTAACATACCATTGGCCAATTCTATGGTTGGCCAATTCTATTGTATAATGTGTATCCAACTTACCTGATTATAACCCAAGGGAATTCTTAAATTCGGTGGACATAAAACCAAAATCAGCGGTTGAACAAAAAAGAACCGATGCATAATGGATGTTACGGAGAAACTGTTCATACATTAGTGTGGCTATCACTTTGGATTCGACAATAAACGACGATTAAAGTTGAAGAATGGAAGACTAAAGAAGCCATTCGACCCATCGTGGGGTCGAATGAGTTTTATAGAGGGTCGAACGAAGATTTTTTTTATGTATTATGCTTGTTTGAGCCTAGTAGAGGTCGAAGGAGCCCATTCGACCAATGTGTAACAACCGTCACCCGCATCTTTTAAAATTTGTCAATTTTAGCCTTCGTCTATTTTGAAGCTTAACCTTCAGTCCTTATCAATAATTTTTTTATTTTATTTTAGATCTTCTTTTAAAAGGGTGTATTTATACGTTTTGTATACGTACGTGTTGAAATATAAAATATGCCATAATTGCATAATCATGTTATCTTATAAAAAGATCTACCTATTTTATTTTAGTTTAAAAAAAAGTTTAATTTAAAAGTTTAGCTTAACTTGGTTAAGTTTCTATAAAGAAAAAGCTAACCAATTCATAATATCACTAATCAAGTTATAGTTGAAGGACCATTATTGACATAATGTGAAACTTGCAAATTAGAAAAAAATAATAATAACAGAGCCAACGTTTTTTTTTTCGGCCGGCCTTGTTGACGGATCCGGCAACCGTCCGGCGACCCAATAATTCGAATTTTAAACGCTTTTAATCGGTTTTATTAAATGTAATACGTTTCTTCACTCGTTTCCTTTGAATTCCCATCATTAAACCAGTCTTAAACGCGCTAATTATGAGTTTTATTTTGAGCATTCATAGTAAAACGACCAGAAACTTATATCGCAAATTAACTCGTTTTATATCGAACATCAATATAAAACATTTATACCATTGCACTTCTGCACCTTTATACGATTCAGACCCACTAAAAAAACGTATCATATCGCGTCCAGAAGACCTTCAGATCTGTTTTGTTTGGTTCGGCTTTGCATTCACTAAAGGACCCTATATCGAACTTGTAAGTATAAACCATTTATGCCGTTTTGTTCTTCGTTTTATGATCTTTGATAGCCCTATGAATTCGGCTTCGATTGTTTTCGAATTAAGGTTGATTAGAATCTAGGGTTAGGGTTTGATTATGTGAAGGAGATGATGAATAGTGTTTTCTTTATAAATACAAATCGGTTTTCAACTTATAAACAAAAGAGTTTTGGTGGTGTAGTGGTTATTGTGTGTGGTTGTGTTACTAGAGACTCGGGTTCGAGTCCCTCATACCGCATCTGAATTCGTTTTTTTATTTGTTTGAATTGTTTATATATATATATATATATATATATATATATAAACACATCAATCTTATAATATTAAAAATAAATTCGTTTTTGCTTTTCATATAACTACTCCGTGGTGCTATGGATATACTTCTTAACGCCCTAAATCTTATAAACATGCTTAATGTTAAGCACGTATACGTGGGGCTTAAATAAACTAAATAAACTATGACAAAAGTAAAACTCTAGTACATGAACTAAACCCGTTAACTCCGTTGGTAAAATAAAGACCAAACTAGTATTAAAAGTTAACATGGTTAGCCATTTAACCGAGGACTTGCACTAAACTCATGGAGGGGCTTGAATTGTCATTGTGTGATAGTTAAAAAAGATGGGTATAGGAAAATGAGTGTAGGTCGATACATACATACAGTGTTCGACACTTTCACCATTAAAAACACACACACCTGTCATTCATCTCCTATTCTATTTCAATTCAGCCCAAATCCCAAGGATCCCTCTAGTTCATGTTTGATTTCATGGCCGACTAGTGTGCAAATCATCATAAGGTAACTTTGGTTCTCTTTCTAATCATCAAAAACACTTGTATGTAGAAGATGATTGTTTTAGGGTTTTCATGAAAACATGAATTGATGATGTCTAAGGGTTTCTACATGTTTATGGACCTTAAAAGAAACCAAAAATTTATGATAATATGTAAGATTATGTATGATTCATTTGATTAATCTAGCACTTGAAGGGTGTAAGTTGTGGGTTTTAACCCTATGTATAAACTACACTTGTATGTGATGAATTCTTATAATCAATGTAGTAGAAAATGCGCACACAAGGTGTTTGATGAAATGCTCAAAAGAGAAACTAGTTATGTAAAACTTGTGGAACTTGTTTCTAGATTGGGATGATTTTTGGGAAATGAGAACCCCAGATATAGAAAATAATACATTCATACTCAAATGGTTTCGGGTATCGACTCATACTTAATTCGTAAACTCATCCATTACTTTAACGATTTCAACAAAACGTGACGATGTTATTCGATAAAGAAAAAGGAATAGACAAATTATATAATGGAAAAAATCAATACTTTGAAAACAACCTAAAAATTCTGGTATCATAGCTTGGACCTATTGAATGATCAGGTTTTGAGAAATAATTCACAAACTGCAGCCTATAGAAGTTCAATTGTCTGCAACGTCATTTATTCTGTTAAAATACAAGTAAACCATGAAGATAACAACTTAATGAAATATAGATATTAAATCACAACCTATAGAAGCTCAATTGTCTGCAACGTCTTTACCAATTCCACCGGTGGTTATAAAACTGATTAACCCTTTGTTATAAATGTAAAAAGTGACTTCTTGACACCACGAGTTAAACAGACCAGGCACATCGGCATTACTCCCTAATCAGTGCTAAAAGAATCAAAGTAATGCTGGTACCTGAGTTCCTCCTGTGAGTTTATCAAATTGACCATTAACTCTTTTCTTATACTTGATGCTGGTTTCTTTTTCATCTGTTGCGCAACAAATGAGTCTTCTCAGTCAAATTTCTCACTACATTCATAGTAAACTTGAGAATTGGAAAATATGAATGACCACATGATATTCCACCCAAAAAAGGAGGGACCAACTCGAAGCTGTAGCCTGACTTGTTTCTACTCTTAACGGTTAACATGGGGTAATAAGAAAATAACTTGAAACTGGTCAAATTGGTATGCACCAGTCAAAAGTCACCCATAGAGGATTTTAAACATGCAGGCCAGTTCAGGAAGGGCACGATAGCAGGTCATAAGTGGGTAATTTAAAAGATGATCATTTTGGTTCGAGTCAAAACAACTTTGATAAAAACATATACGGATCAAAATGGGTTTTATGGTATTTTTTTATAAATCAATTATCAGTCAAGGTATAATATTGAAATATAACCTTGGTTTTAAAAAAGCGCAAAGCACACAAAAGTGACGAGGTCTAAAACCGAGGCGCAAAGCGCAAAAGTGGTTGGCTTCTCGTACAGGAAGCGCAAGACTATTATATAATTTTTTTAATCCTATAGGTTTTTAACATTTACCCAATATATAGATTTAAATAAGGTTGTATATGATTTAACTTAAATTTACAACCTTTTTAGCAACATGTATAACAGTTTGAAGCGCAAAAACACCTCATGTACCAAAAGAGCGCGCCTCAAGGGATTTTTTCCAGAAAAGGCGCACATTCTGTAACGCGGATGGATCCACGCCTCAGATCACCTCGCACTTAAGCGCCTGAGGCACGCTTTTTAAAACCTAGAATATAACCAGCTCTTTAAATGGAGAGATTAAGAACTCCATGGCTACATAATGCGGCTTAGTAGAAAAAAAAAACATTATTATTGGGTCGGGTCGTCTTATTGTCGCTTATCCAGCATGTGTGTCAACCTTTTATTAACAAATGATATGCAGAGGACCAACCCACCACCACAGTTACATATAAACACTCCAGCTCTATACGTTACATACACCAAGAAACAAACACAAACCCCTTCTTATACGTGCATTTCTGCCACCAGTATGTCAACAATAATATATTTTTTAGCTACAACAAAATGCGTGATCAAGAAACAATTTTAAAAGAAAAAACTTACTAATTGTAGAATGATAAACCTCCATAAGGTAGACAACTAGAGGGGTAGTACCTTCAGCAGTTGAACTGATAAGAGCATGCAAATCATTGACAAAGTGACAAATTACAAATACGATTTATAAAACAAAAACGATTATATTATTTATAATTTTCGATCTTGGATCAAATGTGAGAATTTTAGTTGTTCATCCATAAAATACCTTAAAAAGACGGAACTTGTCAACATTTTGGCAGCGCCCGCCTCACCATTACTCGTGAACTTAGACCCATATTGTATTGCTCTGCATATCTTGGTAGCTTCATCGTTGTTCAAATACATAACAGCTAGAGCAAGTTTTGTTTTTTCCATGTAGTGTCCTCTTCCATTGTTCTTAAAAGCAAATAATAACTGAAACAATCAATCAACCAGCATATGTTGTCCCGTTAAACTCATTCAACTTGAACAAACCTCAACATATATGTTATCTAATTTATTTTCCTGAAAACCCATCAAAATTTATTCAACAAGCATACAATATCTTAAAGCTAATTTAAGTTTTGAAGTCAACATATTTGGCTATTGCCTTCATACAATAATCAGATCTGCATAAGTAGGTTTGATAAAAAATGAAAATTTTGGAAGATTAGAGTTTCATACCTTACAAGATAAAAATTTGTAGACAGACAAACGAATCCCTTTTACCATTTACTCCTCCTTTAGGTTTTCGTAGAGAAAGAAACACGGAGTGATGTGGATGTTATAGTGCGATGTAGATCTGAAGCATATGTTTTGAGCTTTAACCAGAATTCTAAAACAGATCTGAGAGAGATAGAGAGAGGGAGAGAGAGAGAGAGGGAGAGATAGATAGAGAGAGAGAGAGAGAATGGTAAACAGATGCGTGTAGAAAGGTGAAAGAGAAGTTAGCTAGAGCAAAAAGCCAGAGCTTCTGTTAGGGTTAGATTTTGAGAGCATACATTGTGGTGAGGTTTTTTTTAGAGATAAGGTGGTAATTCAAATTTCAAAAATTTGGAAATAATCTCAGTTTCGGACATCTCTAAATGTTTTAAAAGAGTTAGGCTTTATGGGTTATAACACATGCATTAAGAGTTGATCTTAAGAGATTTGTGTAAATGACTATTTTGCCCATCCTATATGCTTTATAATATAGTATAGATATATGTTTTTGGAAATTAAAAATCAACTAGAAATTGATTTGGAAATCTTAATTTTTATTAGAGAAACAATAATATTACTCATAGGTTTTCATAAATATAAGAGTTACTAGCTTTGAAATGACGGTAAATAACATAAAATGATGAATTTTATTAATCAAATAGTTAATATGTTATGTTGACTACATTGGTGATTAAATGTATCTTGATTAAACTTTGATAAAATGATATTATAAAGATGATTCAAATCAGAAAATATAAGTTTATAAAGGGTAGATTAAAGCCTATAATACGGACCTTGAGTATGCACATGGAATAGTATATTATTGTGTATAATTTTGGACTCAATGGATGTGAATTTTAGGCATAAACATGGGATTTTTATGAGATTTATAAGACCTTGTTATTTTTACTTAAAATCACTAAAAGTATTAGTAAATAACATGTTTTGATTAAAAGGTTTGAGTCTTGACAAGAAAACATGGTTTTATTAAAGTCTGATACAAGACTATGCGGTAAAATGGCGAATTTTGGATGTAAAAATTTGTGTTCGAATGTATATTTGAAATCCTACATGATTTGGTTAACACACGAGTCGGAATTTTGAGAAATTGCCGTAATAACCGCTTAAAACCGACAAATTGTTTAGCTTGACGTCTTGCATGTTTGAAATATTAAAATACATGGATTACTTAGGATACTTGTGTATGCTAATATTTGATACTTGCTATGCATGAAAACATGAAATAAAGGTGCTAAGTGTTTTGGTGTAAAAATAACAAAATAACGGACCAAGACGAGTCATGATCACCAACGAGTCGTGTTTTTTTTTGAACAATCAAACGAGACTACTTTATTCATTCAACAAAAAACGCCACAAGTTCGCCCAAACCCAACTAGCGAGAGGACTACCCGTGCCATATGTACATACGCCACCTATTACACCACAGCAAACCAAAACAAAACCAAGACAACATTACACAACAAACATCGCCACTACACGTAACCTCTAATCGTTGTCAAAAGCTGCAAATTCCCACCATCTTTCTTTATCCAAATCCGCCCTGTTTCCTCTCTTTAGCATCCACCAGTAAGATTCCAGCTTGATTTCTTCCAGTAGTTGCGGCGTAGCCAGATTCACGTTGTTAAAAACTTTATCGTTTCTCCCCAGCCAGAGTTTCCACATACCGAGCATAATAACCGCGTGCAGAATTTTTTTCAGCTTTGGAGGTCTGCGCAGGCTTCTGCAGACCTGAATTGTCTGCTGAACTGAAACAAACGGGTCGGCGTCTGAAATCTGCAGCCACTGTCGAATACTCCACCAAAGGGATCTGGCACAAACACAATTAATTAGGATATGGCCCGCATTTTCCGGTTCAAGGCTGCAGCATTTACACATTCCATCACCAATATTTACGCCTCAAAATGCCAAAGCTTCTGCCGTCGCAATCTTATTATCCGCAGCCCGCCAAACAAGGGGTCGACAAATTATTCCACCAAAACGGCTGTTGCGTTAGCGAGTTTGCTATCGCCCTTGACAATTCAGCTCTAACCAGTTTGACCTTAAACTCCTTGACAGAATCCTGTGAAGCCCACTTCCACGAGTCTGCAACATTACCTACCGGTTGTACATTAACCAGGTTCCACAAGCTTTGCACCTCGTTCAGCTCTTCGATTGTTGCAGGCGCTCTAGACCAAGGTATCTCCCACCAAGTACAGTTATTAATCTTCTTGTAACATTCGTTTACCTTTAAACCTTTAGCTTTAGCAAGTTGATACAGCCGCGGGAATTTATCTTTCAAGCGTCGGGCCGTATTCCATTTGTCTTCCCAGAACCTAGCTGAATCACCTACGCCCACCTTACAGACGAATTTTGACTGCAGATCAATACCTTAGAGCTCAGTACATTCTGTAAAGAAGCTATCGTATGCCATACCCAGTAGCGATTTTTTAAAGGGATGAAATCAACCTCTCGTCTACGACAATGGATTGCTTTCACCACTTTACACCAGAGTTGGTCTTTTGACATTTTGTATCTCCACCACCACTTGACCAAAAGCCCGATATTAAGTTCGTCAATGCTCCCAACCCCCAACCCTCCTATTCTTTTTTATTTCATGATGTTCTCCCATGCGATCCATCTAATTTTGTTGTTCCCAAGTGCTCCTCCCCATAGAAACCTCCTCCTTATGCCTTCGGGCACTTTTAGTACCCCAACAGGAACTTTGAACAAGGAAAGGTAGTAGTTCGGTAGTGCACCAAGAACCGATTTGACAAGAACTACCCTACCTGCGAATGAGAGAGACCTAGCTTTCCAGGATGACAATTTAGCTTGGAATTTGTCGATAATTGGTTTCCAACTTCTGACCCGCTTCATGTTATCGCCAACAGGTAGACCAAGATAAATAAAAGGGAAGGATCCTTTATTGCAGCCGAACCGCAGAACTTGATCAACAACCGTATCGTCAGACACATTCGGGCCGTAAATACTGCTCTTTGATAAGTTAATATTGAGGCCCGGTGCAAGGGAGAAACACCGGAGGATCCTATGCAGATTTGCCAAATTATTGTCAGACCACTCACCAAAGAAAAGCGCATCGTCTGCGTAAAAGAGGTGAGAGACCTCCGGACCACCATTAGGAAGCTTCAAACCCACTAATGTCCCTGCTTCAATCGCTTTCATAACCATGACGTGAAGAGCTTCCGTCACCATGGTGAATAAGAACGGCGACAACGGATCCCCTTGTCTAAGACCTCGCTTTAAATTAAGTATTTGGAAAGTAAATACTTTTCTAAAAGATTCATTTTTCATGGAAAAATGTTGTGTGAAAGTCTAAGTTGGATGAACAACTTTGGAAATATAAAAATAAGATCAGTCGTTTACATGATCTCTATGATTAGGAAATCGAGTCGATCTGGAAATTAGCTTTTGGGAAACAAATTGATTAAGATCATAAGGTGAGTTCACAACCCCATTTTTTTATAAGTTTTTATAAATTTTATTTAGGGGAAAAACACATTGGTAAGTTGAATAGATTATGTGATTTAGACAACAGGTAAATGTGGAATATGTTCGAAGATTAGGGCAATTTATTATCTTTGGTGGAAAGACGGATAGAAATCTAGATAAAGTTCCTGGCCAATCATAATCATTAACCTTAAAAAGAAAAGTGAGAGAAGAGTTGGTGGATCCATCGGGTTGATGACCCTAGCCAAAGACCAGTCGCTCTGGTCACAATATGGAAAACTTCTTTGAACGGTGTAGAAAAAGACACTGGTATTATTAGGAACGAAATGGTCATGTGTTGATTATGAACTTATATTGCGTTAACATATACTCATATTCCTAGATAATTTATGAATCCGCATGTTGTCGATAATCTATTGCTTTTAAAAATTAGACTTTTTTTGGAAAAGAAAAAAAAGGGTTTTAAAGATAGACTTTTCATGGATAAAAGGAAAAGGGTTTATAAAAGTTTTGCAAGAATAGCAAAGATGTTTATTAAAAGATCTCTGTGAATTCACCCACCTTGTGTTGACAAAATTGTTTTAACTTGTTTTTCAGGTACTTGAGAACAGCTTCGGGATTTGCGAAAAACAGGTGTTTAGCACAATTGGTGTTTGGACATGTTTTTCAATAAATTGTGGGACCTTTGTAATAATAGATCCATTACGGGTCTTAAAGTTAAAATCTTTATATAATGTGGGTTTTTATGTTTAACTTCCTCCAAATACTTATTTATAATATTTGCTATTACCCTATTGATTACCAACCTCCGTCAGCACCATGCTAAGTCTTCCGTTGTGGCATTTTGGGGTGTGACAAAATAAAACGATCTAGAAACTGGAGGTAGACCCTCACTTGAAAACAATCATCGCCCCGATTGGTAATCTATTACTTTTAAAAAATTAGACTTTTTGTGGAAAAGACAAAAAGGGTTTTAAAGATAGAATTTTTATGGATAAAGTGAAATGGGTTTGTAAAAGTTTTGCAAGAATAGCAAAGATGTTTATATTAAAAGATCTCTATGAATTCACCAGCCTTGTGTTGACAAAATTGTTTTAAGGTGTTTTTCAGGTACTTGAAAACGGCTTCCGGATTTGCGAAAACGGGTGTTTAGCAAAATTGGTGTTTGGACATGTTTTTAAATAAATTGTGGGACCTTTGCTATAATAGATCCATTATGGGTCTTAAACTTAAAATCTTTATATAATGTGGGTTTTTATGTTTAACTTCGTCCAAATACTTATTTATAATATTTGCTATTACCCTATTGATTACCATCCTCCATCACCACCATGCTAAGTCTTCCACTGTGGCATTTCGGGGTGTGACAAAATAAAAGGACCTGGAAACTGGAGGTAGACCCTCACTCAAAAACAATCAGTGCTCCGACTGGTAAAATTGATAAACAGAATACTAAACCACGTAACCTGATCTAGACACGTCAGAATGACAAAGCAAAAGGGACTTTCCTGTGCCTCTAGCACATTAGGGGTAAAGCAAAAAGTAATCATCTATTATATATATATATATATAGGTTAATTATAAAATGAAAACCCGCTTAAGTTGAGAAAACCTTTGAAAACCCATGTAAAAAAACAATTTTTTTCTTTAAAAAAAATAAGAAATGTAAAATACATGTTTGTAAGTGTTTTGGCCGAAAAAAAAAGCGCATATGGGATTTTTTTAAAAAAAAAAAACAAAGTTGTTAAAAACATAGGTAAATAGCTGAAAACATATGTTTTTTAGCAACTTTGTTTATTTTTTAAAAAACAATCCCATCGGCGCTTTTGTTATTTTTTTTTGCCCAAAATGCTTAAAAACATGTATTTTACATTGATTATTTTTTTCAAAAAAAATTAATGGTTTTTTACATGGGTTTTCAAAGGTTTTCTCAACTCAAGTGGGTTTCCAAAATATCCTTTCCCTATATATATATGGCTAGGATAGCGAAATGCACCATAACGTCTAAACTAAGAAAACATACGTAGAGATACTATGTGAATAACATAAGGATGGATGATTCGAGGATCCAAAAGTCCTAAGGACATGAACATAATAGAATGGGTCGTAGTACCAGAATAAGACCATAGAAAAGCCGGTCGGTAAGAGAATGGTCTTTAAGATGATGATACCCCAAGAAATAAATACAAAATAATCCAATACCGATAGGAAAGCAAAATGCTATACACGAAATGAAATCTAGTTAGATGAAGGGGCCGGAAGACTCGAAGAGGTCGCGAAGCCTCATAATCATAAAATCAAAAGCTCACATGCTAATAGTATACAAATAATACTAGAACATGATAAAACACTTACGGGATGGGCTGGACGCCATCTAAAATTTAGAACAAATGAAGGATTCCATGAAATTCACCATTTATGAATTGGTAATTGAAAGGGTAATATGTGAAAGGCATTTCATGAATGCCTAATTAGAGAAGCATTAACAAATTTATTAACAAAAATCATGACAAGACTCAATGTTGTGCAATAAACGATAAGCAATACTAATACGTGTACTACACTTAGAGCAGTGATCCGCAAAGCACGATGGCATATAAGCCGAGACGTCATGAACCTTACCCTAGAGACACATATTCTAGGCTAAATGGATTAAAACACTAGGTACAACAATTTAGTAACCAATGGAAATTAGGAAAAGCGGTTATACACTTCAAATTATAACTTTGTTTAGAAAAACAAATGGGGCGAGCCCGTTAGAGGGCCATTGCCTAAACTAATACTTTATTGCACGAAATCAACGTGGTAACTTTGTGATGTTCACCCTGTTCGAAATGAAACCCCGAGAGCCAAGGCGAAAACTAGGTAATAGGTGATCGTCGTTAGACGAGAACACAAAGCCAAAGTGTGAGATTTGTGGAATTTAAGTCTACACGTAATAGACAACTAGTGCACCATCGCATGCTATTTGAGCGATTAACTTCTAAGGAGTCCAATCAAGCCCAACATGAAATATCGACAAGATAATGTCTAGAGGTCATGGTAATCGGATAGGATGATGAAACAAAAATATGAGACTTATAGACTTATGTTCAAACACAACAGAAAGCTTGTATGAAGAAATGATTCTTGAGCTTATTGTGCAACAGTAACAAAACTGACTAATATAAATCGAACAACGAACTGTGAACCGTCTAGTGACAACTAGACGACCTCCATAAAATTGCGAGGGAGTCAAGTGGTAAAGTCATCCCCACTCCCAGCAGGGAATGAAACAAGTCAAACTGCACCGTCTATAGGCGAGAGTACTATGATAATAGCACAAGATGTCTGGAACAAAAACGTTTAATGTGTGAAAATGTATCCATGTGATCCGGTAGAACGACTAATTCATAAAGGGCCCTTGAGCTGGAACCTATAGCAAGACGACCTTACAACAGTGGTCGATGCCACTCCCGGAAGTCATTAACCTAATCGAATCCAATGCGCGCCAAGACGCGTATGAATATATCAAAGCAAAATAAATGAACAAAGTATAAACACTAAGTCCGTAGTAATGTAAGGGTGCCAAACGAACCAAGGAGTCAAAGAGGGTGACTCTTAAACTGACCAAGGTGCCTACGGATGGCTAAATTAGATAACTGCTGGTGTGGGCAGAATAATGATGTATAGTTAAATCCTAAAGATGCGGATAATGAACTCCTGTGTAGAGGTGGTAAAATGCATGATTAAAATCCTAAGACGTGTGTTAACAAAATTCCTATTAAGGAGGTTTCGCGTAACTAAAGCCAAAAGGCAGGAACGATCTAAGCTGGTGGCTAGAAACCCCACCTATTAGGTGTGAATCCGGTTTCGCGGCCGAAAACCCTCTTTAAGGGAGGTGGAGTTGTAATGCCCCAGATCCTATAAACATGTTTAATGGTAAGCGCGTGTACGTGGGGCTTAAATAAATTAAATAAACTATGACAAGAGTAAAACTCTAGTACATGAACTAAACCCGTTAACTCCGTTGGTAAAATAAAGACCAAAATAGTGTTAAAAAGTTAACATGGTCAGCCTATTTAACCAAGGGCCTTGCACTAAACTCATGGAGGGGCTTGAATTGTCATTATGTGATAGTTAAAAAGAGGAGTTATATGAAAATGAGTGTAGGTCAATACACACATACAGTGTTCGACACTTTCACCATAAAAAACACACACCTCTCATTTATCTCCTATTGTAGTTCAATTCAGCCCAAATCCAGGATCCCTCTAGTGCATATTTGATTTCTTGGCCAACTAGTGTGCAAATCATCAAAGGATCATCAAAAACACTTGTATGTGCAGTAGATTGTTTTGGGGTTTTCATGAAAACATGAATTGATGATGTCTAAGGGTTTCTACATGATTATGGACCATAAAACCATAATTTATGGTAGTATATTAGATTATGTATGATTCATGTGTTTAATCTAGCACTTGAAAGGTGTAAGTAGTGGGTTTTAACCCTAAGCATAAACTACACTCGTATGTGATGAATTCTTATACTAGGATGAGTTAAACTAACTTGTGAATGTGTAAATTGGGAGTTTAACCCATGAGTCTAATCAACTATATATATGGTATGGTTTAGGAAGCTTGAATGCTTATAATCAATGTAGGAGAAAATGCACACACAAGGTGTTTGATGAAATGCTCAATAGAGAAACAAGTTATGTAAAACTTGTTGAACCTGTGTGCTCGCAAATGATGCTTTAACATGAACATTTATTGAATCATATGGTGTTATATGCAATAAACACACAACTAACCATGATGCAATAGGTGTCAAGGTTGAATGCTTGGGAAGTCGTTTGTTAAGGAATTCAAATTAATGGAAAGCAAGCAACGTAAGTTGTACTAACAACTTTATAAAATAGCTTATATGTATAATGCGTAGGCTAGAAAAGGAATATTTATGATTCGTATGCTTTACATAAGTTGGAACGGGTTAATTAGTAATGGGTCTTGTGAAAGTGTTAACCGGGCAAGTGCACCAAGGTGGTTTCGACCACAAATCCTTGGATTCGAGGGCATTGCAAAAAACGGTGACAAGATCAAGACATGGTTACTAGTTGACCCGTATCCTTGGTATTAAGTATCCGATAAAGACTAAGTGCATTAGTAACTACATACAAGGTATAGCTTGGCAAGGGTAAGCAATCTGCATACCTTGATCAATCCGGTTATGAGTTCAATGCATAAGCGTCCAACAGGATTGTGAGCGCAATGATGAACCCATGACATGACTTAGATGATTAAGGAATGTACAATGGCGATACAATACCCTTGGAAACTAAACTTGGTATGAAACTTGTGGATATGGTCCAAAACGGGTCAAAAGATCCATATCAAATTAAACACATAAGCTATGAGCTATTTGCACAGTTGGGAACTAATAATAGTTAGTGATACAAAAATAAGTAAGTTATGTTTGGAAGAAACAAGCCTAAATCACTTGGTAAGTGGAACTAGTGCTAAACGGGTCAAACAACAAAGTCCGTATAAACAAGTATCAAATTGGTAGTTTTGATATAGTTTACACAGGCCTTTGAAACGGCCGTATAAGGTTCCCTTTGTATTTCAAACGGCCATTTGTGGTGCATCAAGAACTTTTAATAATTACAGCCTAAACAGAAAAGTGAAACGGCCACGTATGACAACACTGAAAAATGGTAAACGGTCGCATAAGACTTCTGATGTAGTTTTCATATACGGCGGGCAGGGCTGAAATGTATGTTTTGTTTTCTCGTTAAGCCTTGGACGTTTAGGAAAGTTTAATCGGGTTATTTCTTGATGTTAATCCTAGGTAACAATCATTAGGATCACGGGAAGAAGATCAAGCCACTTATGAAGAACCGAACGCGCACAAGATCATTAAAACTCTTCCGCACACTTTATTTTGAGTTTTGAACTATACGGGGTTACAACTTAATTGGAATATAGATACATGTAAACGATACAACAGGATTGTAAACTCTTTTGTGTGATGTGAACCTCGTGTTAATTTGGTTGATCCTATGGGACACGACAAAACTTTTTAAGTACACAACTAATCTCTCAAAATTTAAGTTAACCCCGGTTTTAAAACAACTGATCCCGTGTTTTAGGGAATTAAGCCTTGGTAACTTGGGACGGGTATTACATACTTGCAATACCCATACTTACCAAAGAAAGTTGTATGGCTTAAGTAACCTAACCAGGAGCTTAAGTTACCATTACCCTAATATTTTCCAAAATGATTAATTAATTACAAATACTAATATTAATGACCGAATACAATTCAAGAAAAAACCCATGTATAAGAAAGATACTATACATTACTTATATCTGTCTTCAACTTTGTTTTATCTTTTAAACCATCTCCATTTCCCTATGTTCAAACTGTATAGTCAACAATAAAGGTTTAATTTGTTGAGAAGTTGTGTCCATGCTTTTGATACTTGGTTCTTAAAATAAAAATAAGAGCTCCTAGGTAGGGTATCAAATGGACTCCAACTGAATTCATTTAAGCAGCACTGGAATCGTCTCGTCGAATCCTACAATTTCAGTTTTTAGGTTTTCACTTTTATGGATTTTTAGCTCCTAGTTTATAGAAATTACGTTATATCATTGTGTCTTTTATGTAGCATTGTGTCTTTTTCTAATTTTTATCAGTGTGTCATTTAGACGATTCATTTTGTCTTTTTCTTAAGCATTGTGTTATATTTTGTGGTCGTTGTATCATATTTCGTGATCTATTGTGTTTTTGTATCCTTCTCACCCTTTCATTTTTGTTACACTATGAAGGATAACTTTACCCTAATATAATAATCATTTTCTAAATTTAAGACATCATTAAAACATAGTTATTCCATTTTAATTTTCCTCTTTCAAATCACCAAAGTCTTTTAAAAATCCCACATTTTTCTTCTTTCTTTCTAATTTAATTTCATGTTGAGAGAATCTAAATGCATGTTATCCACAAAAGTGTCTCTTATCATGGAAAATTAATGGTCTTCGTCAACATGGAAATTTACAAAAAATGGTAGAATTTTAGTGTCTTTTAGCATAGAAGATTTGACAAGTTGTGAATATGAAAGCTCATGAAACGTTAATCAAATAATGAGTCAAATCACCCAAACTCTAATATATATCAGCCACTAGACGATGATTCCCCCCATCTTGTTAATAATGTTATGATAGATTTGCTGATCATATTGAAAATTATGTTTATCTAATGTAAAATGATTTCTAAACTTTTTTTCACCTTACATTTTAGAAATGAAACTCAAAGTATACTGTGATTTATGTGGATGCAAATTAAAAGCATTTACATCTCATTTCATACTTGAACCTCATCCCTATAATTTGAGGAAAAACTAAAGAAATTTATAAATACAATTTCAAAGATATGAAAAAATTTAAGAATTAATGATGTTTTCTCATTTACGTGGACCATTCGATTTTTAACATTAGCGTGAGTGTTTGTATATGGAAGAAAGACAAAAACTAACGAAACAAAAATGAAATATAACTAGTGTTATTAAACCCGCGGTTGCAGCGGGGAAAAAAAGAAAATGGAATCGACGTCGATTGAGTTCGTTATGGGACCGGTACAGTATCCACATACGCTATAAAAACAGAATTATAAAACAAAAAAAATCATAATATTAGCCAACATGATATCCACACATGTTCGGTTTCAGGCATGGATGTAAACATCAAAACATAACAATGAAAAAAGTCGCGTAGTAAGTAAAAAATAAAAAGCATCAAAAAAGTCATCCCCAATCCCACCAGGGAATGAAACAAGTCAAACTACGCCGTCTATAGCGGGAGTACTATGATAATAGCACAAGATGTCTGGAACAAAAACTTTTAATATGTAAAAATGTATCCATGTGATCCGGTAGAACAACTAATTCATAAAGGGCCCTTGAGGGGGAACCTATCACAAGATGACCTTACAACAGTGGTGGATGCCACTCCCGAAGTCATTAACATAACAGAATTCTATGCGCACCAAGACGCGTATGAATAATTCTACACAAGTAAATGAACAAAGTATAAACACTAAGTCCGTAGTAGCGTAAGGGTGACAAACGAACCCAAGGAGTGAAAGATGGTGACTCTTAAACTGACCAAGGTGCATAGGGATGGCTAAATTAAATAACTGCTGGTGTGGGCAGAATAGTGATGAATAGTTAAATCCTAATGATGAAGATAATGAACCCTGTGTAGAGGTGGTAAGATACACGATTAAAATCGTAAGACGTGTGTTAACAAAATTCCTATCGAGGAGGTTACGCATAACTAAAGCCAAAAGGCGGGGACGATCTAAGCTGGTGGCTAGAAACCCCACCTATTAGGTGCAAATCCGGTTTTCACGGACAAAACCCTCTTTAAAGGAGGTGGAGTTGTAACGCCCCAGATCCTATAAACATGTTTAATGGTAAACGCGTATACGTCGGGCTTAAATAAATCAAATAAACTATGACAACAGTAAAACTCTAGTACATGAACAAAACCCGTTATATCCGTTGGTAAAATAAAGACCAAACTAGTGTTAAAAGTTAACATGGTTAGCCTATTTAACCAAGGGCCTTGCACTAAACTCATGGAGGGGCTTGAATTTTCATTGTGTGAAAGTTAAAATGAGGGGTTATATGAAATTGAGTGTAGGTCGATACACACATACAGTGTTCCACACTTTCACCATAAAAAACACAGACCTCTCATTTATCTCCTATTGTTGTTCAATTCAGCCCAAATCGAAGTATCCCTTTAGCGCATATTAAACCATTATTGTAAATCATCATATTGTAACCTTGGTTCTCTTTTAAATCATTAAAAACATTTGTATGTAGCAGTAGATTGTTTTGGGGTTTTCATGAAAACGTGAATTGATGATGTCTAAGGGTTTCTACATGATTATGGACCTTAAAAGAAACCCGTAATTTATGATAATATGTTAGATTATGTATTATTCATGTGTTTAATCTAGCACTTGAAATGTGTAAGTAGTGGGTTTTAACCCTAAGTATAAACTACCCTCGTATGTGATGAATTCTTATACTAGGATGTGTTAAACTAACTTGTGAATGTGTAAATTCGGAGTTTAACTCATGAGGGTAATCCACTATACATATGGTATGGTTTAGGAAGCTTGAATGCCTATAATCAATGTAGGAGAAAATTCGTACACAAGGTGTTTGATGAAATGCTCAATAGAGAAACTAGTTATGTAAAACTTGTTGAACTTGTGTGCTCGCAAATGATGCTTTAACATGAACATTTATTGAATCATGTGGTGTTATATGAAATAAACACACAACTAAGGACCTACATGTCAATATGATGCAATAGGTTGTCAAGGTTGAATGCTTGTGAAGTCGTTTGGTACGGAATTCAAATTAATGGAAAGCAAGCAAGGTAAGTTGTGCTAACAACTTTATAAAATAGCATATATGTATAATGCGTAGGCTAGACAAGCTATATTTGTGATTCATATGCTTTACATAAGTTGGAATGGTTAATTAGTAATGGGTCTTGTGACTGTGTTAACCGGCAAGTTCACAAAGCTGGTTTCGACCACAAGTCCTTGGATGTGAGGGCATTGCAAAAAACGGTGATAAGAGCATGACATGGTTACTAGTTGACCCGTATCCTTGGTATTAAGTATCCGAAAAAGACTAAGTGCATTAGTAACTACATACAAGGTATATCTTGGCAAGGGTAAGCAATCTGCATACCTTGATCAATCCGGTTATGAGTTCAATGCATAAGCGTCCAACAGGATTG
>JAUTDX010005091.1:0-36073 GCA_030844895.1 Ambrosia x helenae | reverse complement strand
ATGTACAATCACGACGTTTTGACAAATATTATTTGTAATAATAATAGTCCATTCCGAGAAATATTTCAAACAAATATATAGTCTTTTGCTACCAAGCGTCAAGGATTGACGAGTTTTTAAAGGTTACTTGGTAACTAAAAATATGTTTGTTGTTCGGATTAAAAGAGGTATAAACGTTCGGATTTATTTGGAAAACCTTTTTATAAAAAGCAAAGTCTTGAGATTTGTAAGATACTCGGATTCGGGAAAAGAAATAACAAATGTTATTAAAAAGGATTTTAATAACTATATTATATTTCAGCAAGGTATATTTTCCGAAAATAACTATACAAGACGATTACATTTATCCGATTTACGAGACAAGCTATGGCTCGGGATGAGTATACGATTCGTGAAATTAGTCCGACATAGTTTGCACACGAATAGTAACAAGTGTTGCGACTTGGGTACTATTTCGTATGTGAACACAGGAACTTGATAAGTCACGATCGGTTCGTCGAGTTAAATCACTTAAGGACTCGGGGTTAGTACACACGAGTCAGGATAGTCGAGTAAACTATCTTTTAACCGGAAAAACAAGCTAGACTTATATATGATAGACTTTTAAGGTGTCCTTTATTGGTAAATAGGGGCACGAGGAAGTCGGTCAAAGCTTTGGGTTTTATTTGCTAGCTAAGCATGGAATTTAAGGTGAGTTTCACGGCCCCATTTTACTGTTTTAACTGGGGGAAAGATATGTTTGTCAAAAGTTATCACATATTGAAATGTTTTCAAAGGTTAAAATGTGGTAAGTGGCATGATGAGTACTTGAGTTTTTGGTCGCCACTCGGGGTTGGGTCCTCGTACTGTAACCATTAATTCAGGTAAATGAAACTGAAGGAATATTTGGATAGTACTATTGGTGCCTGACAAGGCCCACCCCTAATCGATAGCGTCGATTATGCATCGGCGTTATGCCTGGGGTGCACGTATTCTGAACTTAAGTCGTTGGGTTCCGAGAAACGACTTGGAGCGGGGCATATTTATTAGTCTTGGTTTGGTTATGGGACTCAGGGGATTGCTCATCATCATAATTTGTAGGAGCTAGCTACTCCATACAAAGGCCACAAATGTGCTGGATTTGCACAGGATATAAAAATGTGCTTGGATTTGCACAGGATATAAAAATGTGCTGGATTTGCACAGGATCTAAAAACGTGCTGGATTTGCACAGGATGTAAAAATGTCGTATTTACGAAACTAAAACCTGTGAACTCACCAATATTTTATATATTGACGTCTTTTTAAACATATCTTTCAGGTAACTAAGTGCTGAACAGGTATGCGGCTAGTACGGTGGAATTTGGGATGTCGGACAATGGTTTGGGGTTTCATCTATTGTTACCTTCGGGTTGGGACATAAACGGAAACACCCCACTTTAAAACTTAATGTTTGTGGTTTTAAGTAATGTTTGAAACCAGGTACTCCTTCCCGACATCTTAATATAATGATCTTTTCTAATTAATATAGTTTGTGTTAATCTTGACTTTGATATGCTTTCGAGCGTCGCGCCACGTGTTTCCGCCATTGGCGTGGTGTGACAAAGAGCATGGATGGAAACATTAAGGCGTAGCTCGTCAAGGAAAGGTAGTCGCTTATGGCTGTTCATTGTTTTGTTTCTGCTTTCTTCAAAACATTTCTTTATATGGTCTTCTTGCTTTACTACAACATCATCGACATAACCTACTATTTTTGTCAAGCTACAGTTCGTGCTTGGAAGATATCTCTTTAACTCAGCATGTTGGCTCTCTACTCTATTTGTTGTAGTTTGGTGAAAATTTATTGTTCTATTGGTCCAGGCACTTACAAATTTCTCATGGTATTGGTCCAACCATTCATTAAACAAATAATCAAAAGCATCTGAAAATATATAATAATTAGAATTAAAAGTTATTTGTTTAATAAATAATAAATAAACAAATGGTAAAAACTTACGCTTCCTTCCCTGTTTCATGAGTGCTCGATACATGTTGTTGACGTTATATGTGTATATTTCAGGTGTGGGAGACTCACATAACCCAGACCATGAACGTGTAAATTCCTCCCAATCAGGGTGTGTAAATGATTTCTTGCAGTGTTTTGAAATATTCTGATAGATGTGATACCTACAAAGATATTTGTTAGCATTTTGGGAAAACTTTGTCACACAGCGTTCATAAGCGCCCGGTCTCTGTCAGTCATAATAACACGCGGCTCCATACATTCTTCCAACATAGACTTCAGATGCTCAAGGACCCATATGAAGTTTTCTTCACGTTCCGCATAAACAATTGCATTAGCGGCACAAAATGTCTGGTTTGTGGAACGTCATACCGACAACTTGCACTAACGGTAAACGGTACATGTTGGTCTTGTAGGTCGCGTCGATCAACAATACATGCGGGAACGCCGCCACATTTTGAAAGATAACGGATGCACAAAAAAATGTCCTCAATTGTATTTTTTAAAGGATCCTCCCGAGTGTAATACGTGTATTTTTCTGAAACAGCAAGTTTTCGAGTTCCTGCATGGGTGATCCACCTTGTTCTTTACAGCATTAATCTTTTGAATAGCATTGTGTATATCTTTCATAACACACATGCTCTCCGGGTAGTGTCCCTTTAAGTTTTTCCAGATTTTACGCGGGCTCCATCTCCTGACCCAATAGCTTCTCCACCAAATTTAATTCTTCGGGAGAAAGTCTTCTTGCATACGCGTGGGGTCTTGCAGATATTCAGCAGGACCATGGTTATGTTCGGCATTCCTCACCTGTACCCTCCAGGCGTGACGTTTCCCATCATATAACCCGACCACTTCAAATGGACAACTATTTCTTTGGCTACCCGTTCTCCTCTCGGTGGCTACACTTTTGTACTCGCGACCTCGGTTGCACACTAGCCAAACCTTCACATCCAAATCACCAGCTTTTTGGATCGTCGGGTCACGATGACGTAACCGTTATCTTTTCCCCTTTTCTTAACCCACGTAACCAAATCTTTTCGCGAAACGAAATCCTCTTCAGTGTCATACGAAACATGTGGCCACTGTGGTTGCTCTTCTGAAAACATGCGAGTGGTGGGGTGGGTTGCTCTTCTGGAACTTCCGGGTTTTGTCTCTGGTCGTACGAAGAGTATTGCGGTACGTACGCATACTCACCACCGTGCTCGTAGTGCTGGTAGGTTTCCCCAACGTATGAATGTTCAACATTTACGTATGAATGTTCAACATTGGGTTCATGGCACGACTCGTTCAGGTCTGGAAACAATGGTTTGGGTCACCAGACATTGATGCTTGAAAATCAGGGAATACGGATTCATCGAAGATATTAGCCCACCATGACATTTTGGAGATACAAAAAATTAGAATTTGTTAAACCTTGTTAAATTTGAAAGAAGAGAGAAAAAATAGATGAAGAAAAAAATTGATTAACAAAAAATGAAGAAGAAACGAAGGAAAGAAGAAGAAAAGAAGGAAATAATCAACTTTGGTTAAATATGCATCGTATAGATCTATAGGGTCGTATAGGGTACCCTGACATTTACTTTATGTTACATCGTACCGGACATCGTACAAATACTTATCGTATAGAGCAATACGAGGATATGGGACCAATGATTGGTCCTTTAATTCTGTGCCGAGTTGACATTAAATGCACACGTGAACCCTATATGCATCGTTTATAGCTCTATACGAAGCATATGGGGTACCTTTTTTGGTCAGATTGTTGTCTGAATGGGGGACAATAAAGTGCATATGCCTCGTATAGAGCTATACGAGGCATATGTAGGGCGTCCAAATAAGCTTTTTGGGGTGTCCAAATAGCAAGACCCTAAATTATCCTATATATTTAATTTGTGGGTGCTCATGAATAGTACTTTTTTTTGCCTCTTTACTGGTTTAAATGGTATTTATACTATATGTTAAGGATATGATAACAAAATTGTTTCCAGACCAGTTGGTTAACCTGCTTTCATGTTGTTTGATGGAGGTGTTTGTGTTCGAGTCTTGGCAGCTCCTTATTTAATATGTTTTTTAGTCTTGAATATCAAGAATGCAACAAACAACACAACCAATCCAGACCATCTAATCCAAACCAAAGCCTAAGCCCAACAGCGCCCAGGCCCTTTTTCACGTGGCCCAAAAAGCAGCAGCCCTTTTTCCTGCTGCAGCCCATCTCCCACACCTCGATTCACCCAGACCCTTTTTTTCGTTTTTTACATGTCTCAAGTTTAATCAATATACCTTTTGATTTTTTATCGTTTAAATGCTTACAATATAAGCTTTACGTCATTATGGTAGTATGTATTAAAATATTTTTTATTACCATTTGATATATATTAATTTTATTCTATAACATTTAATGCAACTAATCTACAACACGTCACCTTTCACCGACAACCATCATGGTCTTGACTAGCAAGAATAGTAGCGATAGATTTTGCCGACACACTCCCCCAAAACCCGTACACCTACCCCATTTACTAGCTTTCACACTGCATTATTGCCTCTCTCTTTTTTGTGTCATCAAGTTGGTTTTATTTTATTATTATTATTATTATTATTATTATTATTATTATTAAAACTTCCATATCACCCACCATAAACCACACACTCTCACACACATTTTTAGAGAGAAGATTGACACAAGAGAGAGATAGATAGAGAGAGCAGGAAGAGGAAGTTCGAAGAGAGTGATGGGGAGTCGGATGGTCTTTGGCCATCGTTGACGGAGGAAGTCACGCTACACATACTTGCACACACACTTGGGGATTTCTTGGAAAAATCGTCGGGACTTCCTCCGATTTCTTATAAAAGATATTCTTGTGATTATTCTTATTCAATAATGTTGTTAAAAATAATTCACTTTAACAAAAGTTTTTTTGATGCATGACAATATATTTGCGTTTTAAAGTTAAGCAGCCTAGAAAGGCGCGCAACGCGCGCCAGAAGACCCACTAGTTTTATTGAAAAACAAAGTTAGAATTCAAAATAGAGTAACTTTTATAACGAAATCTATGGCTAGTGCTGATATCGTACTTGTATAGTGATAGATCGAATTGATACCGACATCGACATCGGTATTAATATCAGTATTAACGGAACCAGTATCGACATTTGCTTTTATATGTTTCAATTGATTTAAAAACTTACCGATATCCATTTAGGCACATCACGACTATATTTTTAGGTTTCGTTTTGGCTACTACACAGAATGTCGATACCGTTTGGGTATCAATTGAATCCCTTCGCAAAACAAACAGGTCCAGTACCGACTGAGTTCCACCGCATAAATTTAAAAGTGAAGTTCGATGTAAGCAATATTTTTTAAATTTTTAATTTGCCCTTTATGTTATAAATATTATATTTCTTTAACCGATTTAATTTACACTAACTTGATTTTTTATAATAACTTGCATTTATTTAAATTATTTAAAAAAAAGTTGAATAATCCGTTGTGTTTAATCCTTTTTTGTAAAATTTTGGTATAAACGGAGTTATATTCAAAACATAGTATATTTGTTTTTGATAATTTTAAGTTGTAATTAGCGCCGATACTATACAAGTACCGTGTCAAACGAACCGATACTGATATTGGTACCGATATTGATGTATCACAATCGGTACCAATATGTTTTTATGGTTTTCTATCGATGTAAAATCGTTGTCCATATCCTTTTTGACATATGACGACTTTGTTTTCTGGTTTCTTTTTTGATTGTTGTTCCGAATTCTGGTAACATACTTATAATATGACGAACCTAACAGAACTCACCAAATTTATCCATATAACGAACCGAACTAATACTAACCAAACTCCAGTCGCATCTTGAGGAATCCAAACAATTAGTTTTATTTGAAAGCTGGGGCGGATATAGTGCTTAAGCAGGGGTAATGTCCGTTACCTTCAACTGAAACGTTACCACTGAAATCTTGATGTAGATATGCTAGCGTTTGAAAGAAAAGAATTTATGATTTTGTGTTTTGACATATACGGAAGATATAGGCCATTTGGCACAAAAGGTAGGTAAGACACAATTAGGCAAAAGTCATATATTACCATACAAAATGCATTAATTAAACAAATACTTAAATCCCATTATCTACACCACCCAACTTCCTCTTAAACTCTACTACATGTTTTCTAAAGAGAGAACTGCATTCTACAAATGGTAGATCTAACAAGCAGATTGTACACACGAGCTAAAAGATCATACAGGCGGAGGCGAGGCTACAGGCGCCTCGCCACAGCCACAAATGAATCGCGATCAAGGTGGCCCAGGATGAGGATACCACGTAGGTTGAAGATAAAGCTAAGGTTTAAGTTTAACCCCAAGAAGCTGGTTGCTAGTGTTCATGGTGCTTATGTGAGGATGATGATAAGGCTTGCGAATTCATCTGTGGTACGAGGAGGCGCAATAGCTGGATATGGCGCTGGAGGAGGGATCAATCAGTTTGGGATGAGGCCCATGAAGGAATATGATGAGAAGATAATAATTCAGTTTTATAAATCGCTGTCGGTTAGGCCGGAGCAACCCGTGGCAATAGAGGTTGATCGAGCTGATCCAGATAACCTGTTTGCAGTAATTCGTTGATCATATATGTATGTAGCATTAGTTGTACTGTATTAGTTATATAATTAAAGATCTTGAACATGAATATGAATAAAACACTGGTGGTAAAGTGGTAAGCAACTGATTTCTTTCTAGAGTTGAGGTTTAAATCTTGTTTTTGCTGGTGTACTATCATATCCTCGTGGAAGCCACCTGCCTAGACCTAGTATAGGGTTGATCTCCGTGTGTCCCCGTTTGTTAGCAGGGTATTGACGTACCGACCATGCTTTGATTACTATCCTTTAACTTTTTCAAAGTGACAAAATTTACTACTTGAGTTTATGATTTGACAAAAAACAACTTTCTAGTTTACTTTCTAACTTCTCTTGAACCTTCAAACTTTTAACGTGTAACTCATTATACCCACAAACTTCTTTATAATGTCAAAGTAACTCTTATACTTTGCAAATGTTACGTTGATCATCTCAAGTTTCTAAAGTTTTGATCTTACCGTAAAATTAATTGTTAACGTTTTTATTTTTACGGATGTGTCGGTAATTTTGCTTGAAAAGGAGTCGGGTCAAATATAATACGTTTTGATTTGACGATTATATTTGAGTTGGTCTACTTTTTGACGTAAATGGTCGATATTAATAATCTATACATAATCACGCTGCATAACGGGTGAAATCTCGAGTTTGTCTAATTTTGACGTAAGTTTGGTATACTTTTTCGTATAACTTTTAGTTTGTTTATATTTCGACGTAAATTTGGTGTTTGTTTTCATGATTTATTTTGTACGTTTCATACGTGTATGACTTAGATCACATATTATACGTTTAGTTAGTCTGTGTATTGACCACGCCGCATGCCGACTCAACGCATAGGTAAAATAACTACTTTAGATAAAAAAGGAAACACTAAGCCGGTACTTCAATGCAAGCAGTATTACGTAATTGTTTCTTTTATTTTTGTATAGTAAGTAATTATATAAGATTTTACCTTTGTAGCATGTATGATATGAATTAAATGTGTGTGAAGTTGAATGAGATGTGTATGGATAGACGTTGGAAGTCAAGTATCAATAGTGTATAAATTAAAGGTGCCAAATTTTACGTCTTAATCAGTACCAGTTTACATCCACATCACCAACTATAAGGCCTACTTATTACAAGTATTTAATACGAAGGAACTGAGTTGGCGACGTCAAGTCATATCAATATGTGTAACGTTCATCCATACATTATAATTCCAATGGATAAAGTAAATTCGTGAAAGTATCCGTAATGGGTGTTTTTTTAACACACGGGCGTCCACGTGAATGCTATGCGTGGAGGAGAGAGAGCTAGTATCTTCGTGGGGGTTTGAGGTTTGTACATTTGGTTCATCATGATGCTCTAAGAGTCGGGGCCGACTCAATCATTTTGGTGGTGCCTTAAAGCGAATTCCTAAGATGATCGAGGCCTTTTCACACATAAAAATTATTGTTAGTTTGCTGAGGATTAATTAACAACCCATGGGCACCTCGATTGTTTGCCTTGAAGATTAGGGCTTAGATATTAAATACCGAAAGATTCTAAAGAGTCTTGTCTGGTCTAATTCTATAGAAATCTGTGTAACCCGCAACCATATATAACTTCCTTTTTACACAGCAATAAAAAACAAAAAGGAAAGGAAAATACTTAAAACATATAACATAAATAATAATTACTATTGATGTATATCTATAGATAAACCATTTAAAAAATTATGAACAAAAACTATTTTTCCAACATATATCACCAACTCTTTCAAACATTGAGTACGTATTGCAACATTCACCTAGAAAACAAAATTAATTAGAAACAAATATAGAATCAAATTTAAAAAAACTGAAATAACATACTTCAACTCAACAGCAATAACAAATGCTTCCATATCTCGATATCCACAGAACATTCGGTTACATATCACGTGAATCACGTATAGAAGTATGATTTCCATGAAATACATGCCACTCACCTTCTCTTTCAAGACCAAACATAAGTTACATATACATTAATTTTTTTTTTAAAAAATGGGCCCTAATAAAGTGGGGCCCAAAGCGCAAGCTTTGATTCATTTACCCTTGGGCCGGGCTTAATAAAAGCTTCTACAATGCATCCTATGTGGAGGCGTCCGAAATCCTAACATATCCCCACGAACCTTCCCCGTGTTATGAGGTTGGTCCATGACCAAGGACCTGGTCCGCTTCACAAATAGTGGGATATTGGGTCCCCTTGGAGCGTTTGAACATATATAAAAAAGTTAATAACCTAATCAAAGAAGAAGATTGACAAGAACAAGAAAAAATTGGTGGAAGAAGGAAAAAGTCGATTTATACGCAAGACTAACAGGCTTTGTTGTTTAAAAAATATAATTTTTGATGTGAAGTACGGCTCTAGTTTTGATAAATTCAATTTAGTTATTTTCTTAATATTTATTTAAAAATAGGTAATGATGTAGATGTTAGATGGGGGTTGTAAAGATTTGTAGAAGTTTGTTGTCGAAAAAAATGAAGGTTTTCAAGGAGACTTGAAATCTGATGTGATATGCTAAGGTGTGAGTTTGTATGTTGTAGATGCTCAAGGAGAGTGAAATGAGATCTAAAAGTTGTATTTGACAACTTAACAATATCTTCAATCAATTGAAGCTCTAGAGTACTTGAATAGTAATGCTTACAAAGACTATAATTAACCTTGCATTATATAACATTTTCATCATTTGTGTACATATACATGGTGGTTGTTGAGTTTAATAAAATTATACTATGTATTATTTTAAACCAAAGATGAACGGTAGTCACTATTCATGAACAGTGTCAGCCAATTTTATAATTTTTTTTTTGTTTTTCATAGTATAATTTTAAACCAAAGATGAACAGTAGTCACTATTCATGAACAGTGTCAGCCAATTATATATTTTTTTTGTTTTCCACATAATAATTTAATAATAAATACATTTGGTTTCATATTATAACACAAGAGTGTTTGGTAGTGTAGTGGTTTGAGGTTCACTTCTCTAATAGGGAGTTTGTGAGTTTGATTCTTGGTAGGAGTATTTTGTTTTTTTTTTCCTTTTTTTTCTTTTAAACAGCATTATTCATTATTAAATATAATTGGTTCTACTTAAAATCACAAATTAGTTTGTGGTGTGGTGGTTTGAGGCCTACATTCCTAATTAAGAGGTCTTATGTTCGAAACTGGCTGGGGGCGATTTTTTTTCACTTTCAAGGCATTATTTAATGTTAAATATATATGTTCAAGACTTGGTTTGATGCAAAACTTTTTTCCAGATTTTTTTTGTCGCTTAGGCTAACATTGCATTGGTAACCTAATAAATCAAGAAAATAATAACATCGAACACGCGCGGAGAATAAAACTAGTTCTTTTTAAAACAAACAACCAAATTCGTAAATAGTAACTTCCATTAACGACTATTTTCTTGTCATATGTCTTTTCTCAAGCATATCTAATTTATTTATTAATTTTTTTATTAATATTTCATTTATCATCTGATTTAATTGTTTTTATAATAATTTGCATTCGATAACTTTTTTACTTTTGCACAAGTCTGCATACACATAGTTGTTTATCTTTTTTTCCCCTCAAAATTCCAATATAAATTTTATTGAAAACGAAAATTCGATTTGCGATCCTTCAATAGTTGGTCCAGTAGACCAGTGGTGGGACGAGCGTTTGCCATTATTTATCCATCTATAAAATCATTTATTAGTTCATGTTTAGTGTCAAAAGATGGGAGATCTCTTTTAGATATAATATCGGTCTTATGTTTGGATTGGTTTAGAAAAGAGTTTGGTTATAGGTTTTAGATCATACGCATAAACTGGTGGATGAAGAGGTCTCATGCGCATGAAGGACAACTTTATCCTTACATGTATGGAAGATTTTGTACATTTAAAGTTTTCTATAAAACCCTATTTCATGCGCATTAAACATTAAAGCTTCCACTTACCAATCATCTTCTTGTAAACAAAATCTTGAATCGAATACAATCCGAATACAATCAGTTAATTTAAATCATTGTGTGATTCGTTTTGTGGATTGATTAGAGGTTCCGCATCTAATCGATCTATAAGTAGTTGAATGCTCTATTCTTAGTGTTCTTGAAAAACAAGATCGAAATCATGACTCTGCGAGTGGTATCAGAGCATTGATGCTCCATTCAACCATAACCGAAGCATTTACAACGATAAATGACGATAAATGATTGATTTAGGGAAGAATTTGACAAATTGATCCAATTTTTTGACAAAAAAATTGTCAAAAAAATTGCATTAGAACTTACTTTAATTTCGACCATAGCGACTTATTGAACAACATTTGGAAAAATTAGAACAAATCTAGTGTTTGAATTCTCAAATTAACTATAAAGGAAATATTACAATCAGTTTATGAATCTACTACATAAAAGTTACAAACAAATTTAAGAAGAAATGTATTTTAGCAATTTTCCAATTAGTTTTGGCTGGAATTCTCAACGAAATCGTCAGGGCCGGTTATGAGGGAGTGTGGGGAGTAATTGTGCAGCCTTTGCAGTATACGACAGAATTAAAAAAAAAATTGAAGTGTGTTACTTGAGATTTGTGTTGTGGTATAGGAATTGTGCAGTCTTTGCAGGAAATTTTAATATATAGTAGTAATACAAAAGAGTAATTGTCTCACACTTTTAGACATGGTGCAAGTCAAATTCATTTTATTAAAAACTTTTGAAGTCTAGACATAAGATAATGACCTTTCAACTTATTATGGAATTTTAAGAAATTGTGGGTTTTTTTATGAGCCAATTAGTCAAACATATTAATTTTTACTAGTGGGTTTACCTGCGCGTTGCAGCGGGATCCACAAATGGGTTGCAATACAACATTATGATACTTAACAAGTATTCGTCGATAGAAAAGAAAAGAAATGTGCACCGCCACTTACAAATGATTGCAGTTCACTACAAAAACCATGTACTCATTATTGAACAAATCTTAATAAACCAAAGGTATGTTACTGTAACAGACCAGTATGAACATAAACATCACTCTTGTGTAAGTTGCCCGGTCATTGCATATCTACATAACCGTGCCATTAAAAACACCTTGGTAAATGATAAAGTTCATTTACATGACCAAAGCATGTAGTAATTATATGATATTGTATACACTATCATATGAAGGTCACTGTCCATTTAGAAATTTAAGTTGTGATTTGTAAGTTTGTAATAGACTTGCCTAACCTGACCTAACAGCTAAAAAATTGCCCAATGTAGCCAGTGAGCCGAACCATCCCGTCCACTTTGCCGCTGGGTAGACGCATATATATGAAAAGGGTTTATAATATAAGTATTATTATGGCACACGATAGCAAAAAATTTCCAAAACACGAGTAGAATGCAAGTGTGCAGCCATATCGAGGTTATTGTTTTGAATGGTTAAAAAATCGGCAATCTTGGCTCTTAAATCCTCAAATATCAACACATTGCTAGACTTAATATCTCTGAATTATTTTATGATGGACCTTGTCACGCAAATAATTCAGTCCCTTTGCTGCATCAACAAAAATTTTTACCCGCTGCACCCAATCAAGCACGCCCCGGTTGTGCTCCTTGCAGACCCTTCATACCTGCATGTATATATGCATATTATATATATTTTAAACACAACACCAATTATATTTCAACTTATATATCCGTTAATTTAAACAAGAAAACAAAAGTGCAAACAAGTATTCATGTAATGCAATATGTCATATAGAGATCCCGTAGTTGCAAATTCATAAGCCAATACACGTGTATTTCCTTCCACACAGTTCAACAGGATTTTTGTGCTTCAATGTTGAGAACATGGCAATCTTGAACAGGAAGATAAACATTATAAAGAAAAGAAAAGAAAAGAAAAGGATAACCTCAATTTGAATAGAAATAAATTATACATATATGAGCAAATAGTCAAGTCATAGTTATGCTTTATTATGGGTCAAACGACGCTTTGCCCATTGCGCATAGGGTGCACACTAAGTAGTATTATTTAATGTGTCAATTACAATATAAGAAGTTATAGGGTAAACCTCTAGCTACATATCCCAGTACCTTTCAAATGAATGGTAATTACTTACAACTCGAAAGTTACATGCTGATAGATAATCCTTCAATTATAGGGTTAACCTCTAGCTACTTATCCCCAGCTGCCACTCCTCCAGCTAAGGCTTCAGTTAGGATGTTTCCACAATCCCACCTAAAAAATTGAAAATTTAAGGACCATTCGGATATGTATTTTTGCAAAAGTGATATTGTTATATTAAATACTCAAAATCAAATAGTCAGATAATAACTTGGAAAAAGCACATCCAAACACCCTCGTAAAGCTAATAGTGGATTTTTTTTCTTAGCGAGATTGTATGAACTGGAGATAAGACTTTGGGAGACTTTATGTTTGTTAGAATTGTTTAGTTAAATAGAACACATCGATCTTGTATGAATATAATCAATACTTTGTAATGACAACAATATATGTGTTAGCAAACCATTAGAAGCTAAATGATTTATCAATTGCCTTCTTTGCACAACCTTTGGCGGTGGACCCTCATAGTAGAAGCTTGGCATTGGGTTTGCCTTAAATATCAAACTCTTTCTGAGTTGCTTCAGGTTTGCTTCCTTTTCTTTATTTTTAACACAAAATATAAACTTCAAACTGAAAATAGATTAAAAAAATTAACTGATAAATGTTATAGAAATTTTACCTTGGTTCTTGCATCCCATTGAATTCTCTACCTTCAACGCATATTGTTTCTCTAATTTAGAATAAAACTGAAGCAAAAAAGAACTAATTTATATATATGTGTGTGTGTGTATATGTATATGTATATATATAGGGGGGGGGGGGAGTTGGCATCCTTATAACATCTTTAAGAGATGTTAACATGCCAAAAGATGTTAGCGTACATGTTGAAATTGGTCGGTCAAGTAGATTAGAAACATTTTTGTAAATAATTGGTGTAGCATATATGGTTTTGTACTTTTATTCATTAAAAATACACTTTTAAGCTTTTGTTTTACTATTTCCAAACTAATTATCATCTACAAGTTTGTATTCCAAGATAATGATCGATTAGACATTTTTTTTAGTAATTGGAGTACGTTTCACTGGTGAAGATGAGTTGTTCACATAGACTGAATCATCAAGAACAAATTCTGGACTTGGATATATTTGAAATAATAATTTTCATACCATGGAATTTCTCCTACCAAAGTAGATTAATAAAAGACTACACCAACCTTAAATTTTCTAAACAAACAGGCAATCCTTTAACCAATACATAATGAACGAGACGTATATCATATCATCAATCTATCATAAAACGCCTAAAAATTAATCAACTAATAAAAGTTATAGAGCCTAATTTCACGTAATTATCATGATTAAAATTTAAAAACAAAAAATGATTGCGTTGAATGATATAACAAAAATGTGCTCTGGTTAGCTTAACTTTAACTCTAAGAATACTTCAGTCACTATATTTTAAAGTTTTAAAACTCATACAAGTTTAGCTGAGATAAGATTATTCATTGTGGTAACATAAATTATTATCTTTCATCGCCATTATATGAAATTTGTTCAAAAATATTGTTATCCCATGTGTTTATTTAGTTTGGGTGAGTTCCATTTTCATATAAAAGTTGATTATCTTCTAGGGGCATTTAGGGAAGAAAAGTGGTAAAATTTAGAAAATTGTAAAGAAACCTTTGGTATGCGATCTTAACTTTGGACAATTTGGATATATTTGCCCATGCCTCCTCCTTTATAATGTAGTATAGATAATTACTACGACACTTTTAGTTCTATATCCGGTTCGACCGGTCCGACTAGGGAACCGGTAAGGACAACGGTTCAACGTCCGCTTCAATTATAAAAACATTGCTTAAAGGACATAAGACTAAGGGGCACGTATTTCACGGTTCGGCCCGGGCACCTGAATTTTTAAGGACGGCCCTGGAAATCGTAACTGACGCATGATAGTTAGTTTCATACGTCTTAATCCATTCATACGTTTCTGAATCTGGAGTGTTGGTACGTCTCGAAATCTCTTCATACGTTTGCTACTTCATAGGTCTCATGTTTTTTCATACGTACTATAAGACCATACACACAAGAGATTCGTTACAAAGAAGTGTGTGTGGACTATAAAGAAAAGAGTTTAGGTGAAGGTTGTCTAGTCTCTATAACAACAAAGTTTGAAAAGTCATTGTGTTGTTTTGTGTTAATGGGCTGATTATTAATATTGGCCTATTGGGGTAAAAATTGTTAGCCTAAAATTAAAGAAAATGAGATAAACTTTTGGACTAGTTCACCATTTTAATTGTTTGAATTGGGCCGATATTTGTGGGACTTTGGCAAGGTCAATTAATTATTGTATTAGAACAATTAGGTTAGAGTCCTGTGTGAATACACAGTTAAACAAAAGATAAAATGATAGTTCCGTGTGCACACAGTTAAACAAAAGATAAAATGATATATAAATATAGAACATCTTAAATACAAAGTTCAATAATAAAAAAAAATAAACTTATATCTACTTCATATGAACTGTTATATGTTGCAACAACATTTCTTAAAAGTGGCAAAATGGGCGGATTGAATTGGGTTGGTTTCCAGGTCAAGATGGGTTTAGGCGAGGATGAGTCAATTAAAAAGGGTTATGCAGTAGCTTATCCTATTTTAGATTAAAAAAAAACTTATGTGTCCAAACTTGCCCATTTCAAGATTGCAATGTTTTTTTAACTATTCAACTACTAACATTAACCAATTTTTTTAACGGTAAATTTTATTACACCTTAATTTCGCCCACCTTTCACTTTCAATGATTTGAACCCACAAGCTTACATTTGTGAGGGATGACACCATACAACTGGACCAAAAGGCCATGGTACTAATATTAATTTATTATTTCACGTCTTCCCCTACAGCCTATAATCATCATCATACAAAGGTGCTGTTTGTTTTTGAAGAGGTAAAATGTCCGCAGTCTGCGGACCACATCTGCAGACATCTGCAGGAGAAGAGGTGGACCAAATGTCTGGAGTCTGCAAGAAGAAGACTGTTTGTTTGTCAACGTCTGCAGCGTTACCCAAAACCATAATCCACCATAACCAGACCCTCCACCGTGAACCAACACTCTTTGTTGTCATCTGAAACCATAACCCACCACCTACCATAACCATAATCCACCACAACCATAACCAACCATAACCCACCACCACCACCACCACAACCATAACCCACCATTCAAAAACACAAATCACAATCAACATTTCAACATACACACAAATCAATAAACTAAACAGCTCTAGGTCGCAATCAGATCCAAATTCCTCAAACACGATATTATATTATATGTATATTACATTATTACTTAAAATAACATTGAAATCAAACACAGGTCACCCAATCTGTACTTCAATAATATTAATTATTTTTATTAGTATAAACCTAAAAAAAATCACATCTATCTACTAACAAATATGCCTAAAGCTCCAACCTTAAAACACATCTGTTTCTGCTGAAGGAGGAACACGACGGGGAGGGAGGGAGGGACGAGGCTAGACGACGGCACTGGAGGAGGAGGTGCAAGGCAGCGCTGGTAGGGAGGAGGGTGACGCGGGGAGGAGAAGAGGGTGACTGTGGTGGCGGAAGGTGGGGGAGGAGGAGGCTGGATGTGGCGGCGGAAGGTGAGGGAGGAGGAGGCTGGCTGTGGCGGCGGAAGGTGGGTGAGGAGGGAGGAGGAAGAAGAATAGGTTTTGAGATGGTTGAGAGAAAGGAGAGTGTTTATTCACAGGGAGGGAGATGAGGGAAATGAAAAAGCCAGAAGAGGTTGGAGGTTGGAGAAGTGATTTGGAATGTCTTCTGAAAAACAAACGGTCTGCGAAACCTAAACGCCTGCACGCGTCTGTGCGGCGCAGACAAAAGAGGTTAGGAAGCACTTCTACCAGAAAACAAACACCACCAAAGTAACCAAAAAAAAAAATTAAGCTGTAATTTTTATATTCAACTGTCATGATCCCAAGCTGTAAATTACCTATCTTGACCCATTTTAGTATTTAGCATTATCCATTTATCCATCCTGACTCATTTTCCTTCTCCTTAACTTTTTTAAGTTACCCATACTGACCCCCTTAAGAATATTTACTAACCCATATTAACCCAACTAAAAGCAAATGGGTTAGAATTGCCGGTTTGTGATGGTTAACAACTTCGATAATACAACTAATGTACCAATTCAAAACTACCAATACGACATACAAAATTCAAATACGACAGTAAAAGGAGATCAAATCTATCATTCTTCCGGTACATTTGCATTTACTTCATAGTTGAACAAAAAAAAAAAAACTCAAGAGAGATGAGAATAAAAAATATTAACATTGACAATATTATATTACAGCAACAAAATCTGCATAGAGCTTATTTTTTTAATCCTCATATTCGACAACATGGTTATAATCATACATTTATAGTTGTCTCAAAAAGATGTATTCCATCTTGAATAATGTCTATTCTCTTGGCACTCATCTTCCACCATGAAACTCTTCCTCAGAACTCACATCTCAATCCTCAAGCCTATGAATAACAATCACAAACAAAGAAAAAAAACTAAAAAAGAAACAATAAAACGGTGAAACTGTACCATAAAGTTTATTCATTTATTAACTTGGAGATCAAGTGTCGAGTGAATTCGCTTCTAGTGCAACAAATGTTGATTGCCCAGTAACTGAAATTTCATATCCTCTGTCTTTGGCTTTACCTCCAATAATATGTGTGGATTCTTAGTGGGTACTCTCTACAAATTTGTATCCGAGAGCAAAATAGTATGCATAGGTCTGTGTTTTATGTCACAAAGTTCTAATGAAACTCAAAGGTCGGCCAAATTGAGAACGGGTCAAATGAGGTTAAAAGTCGTCAAATTTTTTTAATGCATATTAGCCGGTAAATATCTTTTTTTTTGAAAGATGTAAGTTATTTTTGCAAGAAAACAATAAAACTATTCCAGTAATCAAAATTAACAAATTAATTATTATAAAAGTTGGACAAAAAAGTGCTTCAAAGTTGACCTGTTTGTTGCCTAAGTACCTAACTGGACCGATTTACCTGTATGATCTTAATAGAGATGCAAGAACCACTAAAAAGATAATGGTTTATTTCATTCATAGTCAAGAATCACTTACAATACATGAAATTTGAAGGCATCAACTGCTAAATCGAGAAAATCAAGCCGATTTGGGTTTCTTTCTCATTCATTTATCATCCTCAAGGGCGAAGGATAAGAAGGGCCAGGGGTGGCCTTGGCCCCCCTGTTTTCTGGCGCAGTGGTATAAATTTACGATTTTAATAGGTAAATTGAGTCTGGGTTGAGTTCGGCCCCCACCGATTTGCCACTACCGATCGAAAAAAATTGAGTCCGCCCCCCATCGATTCCGAAACCAAGCTTCGCCACTGATCATCCTTGAATGAGGTTTAAAAATGCATTTACGTACTCTTTCAATAATCAAAAGCGGGGTTTGCTTATCAAAGACTAAGGTAACCTCTTTTCTGATGTTGACCTTTTGTAGTTGCATTACGGGAACTTTTTTTTTTCATGCCCACTAAGTCCAGACTTTGACTGCAAAATTAATTGTCCATAGACTGATGAAGGAATTGTAGGCAAGGATTTATATGTGTTATCCAAGTTAACTTCTTGTTTAGTTCCCTGTGATTTGTAGAAGCTCATGAGCAAAAATAAAAACAAAAATGGAACAATAGAATAAGCAAACATATACATGAGGATTCAGAAAATAATATCCAACATAAACCGTATTCAGTAACAGAAAATGTGGCAATACGTATAGATGATGGATACATTTTCAAACCCGAGAAAGAGCAAACAACATCAGAGACACTTTATAGTCAAAATTTAAAATAGGGTTAAAATTCACTTATTCCGAATTACCAAGTTCCTACACATAATGTTTATACATACAGATTGGGAAAATGGGTTTTAACACAACTTGATAATAAGATGCTGGTATTTTACCATATTCGGATGTTTGCAAAAATAGAGTCCAGCTCAGCAAACATTTGGCGGTAGATGTACTAACAAAAACTGAATGCGTAACATAAACGAATTCTAAAACCAAAAACCAAATACAAAATTCAATTAGGAAATGGCTGGGTAAAAAAAGCTATTCTAAACAAAAAGAAATGATTAAGATAAAGATAATTGTAAGATCAAAATCAAACCGATGAACACATTTGAAGGGAATAAAACCCTAATATGAAAAAACCGTAACAAATCTGAGCAAAAAAACCCCAATATGAACATATACGGAAAAAATACCCTAATATAAAGATTGAAAGCGATGTAATCCATATTTAACATCAAAATGCCGAAAAAAAATAAATGAAGCAATATAAATTCACATTAGAGAGGAAGAATTGAAAACCCTAAGGAGATAACATTGATTTGAATCGATTATCTTGGTTCCTCATGATCAAAGCATCTAGATGGATGGGTGAGAAGAAAGTGGCTGAAAATGAAGTATTATTACGGGTTATTTGGTTTGGTTTATAACTTTGGAGCGGGTCAGACCCCCGCGATAAAGTGAAGAAACTCTACATCTTGACATGTGTACTGTTGACATGGATAGTGACTTGGAGCCTAGGTGGACACCCTAGAATGGGGACACTTTAGCCCAAGTTACTCTTTTATTTGGTAGGGTAGATATGCAACGTTTTAAATGAAACAAGATAACAGTAGGATTCTAATTTTGTGAAAATCCGATTTTCGCCTTCGAAATTCAAGGAGCAGGTTTGAATTGTCAAAGATGGTGTATTACAATATTCATGTCCAATTTTAATTTCATGGTGAAGTATAAAATTCATGAATGACATATAGGCTGAGTAATTATGTTACTGTTTAAAATAAGTCAGGTATTCTGAGCAAGATAAATATCAATTTATCATGGTTTAAGTAGTCTTTTTAGTTGTGCAGGTACGTTTGCATCTTCTAACAGCAGTAATGAATTTTTTTTTCAGACGACCACCAAAGACTCAAAAAGCCTTAGGTTCTGCATTGGGTGCTGGTCTCGCTGACATGCATCAGGTTGACATACTATGCTATTATATTATAGGATTGCACAAAACATGGAATCATACTATGCTATTATATTATGGAATCATATAGTATTCACTAATCACTGTTTTATTCCTAAATTTGCCGCAGGATGTCCATGATAGAGCCTTATTTTACTACAGGCTTTTGCAACATAATGTATCTGTGGCAAATAGTGTACTAAATCCAACTAAGCAAGCTGTTTCGGTCTTTGCTGATACTCATTGCAGTGAGATCAAAGATCGTATATTTGATGAGTTTAACAGTCTAGTTGTCCTGTACCAGAAGGTACCCTATACCGTTACTCTTTTAATTCATTAAATTGCATGTTGGTTTCATAATAGAAGCATATTGCCAGAACTTTGTTGGTTTTTCTAAATTTTTGGATTATTAAGGGTCTTGTGCAATTATCAACCATCAAGCAATAATGAGACTGCCTTGTTGAGTTCTTAGGCATGAGGATGTATAGTAATCACATTAATTGGATTAGCATCGCTTAACTCAAGTGCCGTTTTACCCAATGTGTATACCCTTGTCGTCAAAAGCCCCTTGGTGCGCGCTGAGGCCCTAAGGTGAGGCGAGTCACAAGGAAAGCGCCTTGCAGCCATCCAGGCATTCTGGCCAGGTTCCGGCCTAGTTGTTCTAAAATGTCTAGAAACTAGTTCAAGTCTGTTTGCACATTTAATGTTTGACATATGGGCACCTAGAATCTTGAATATCTTTTAGGCCTTTTGACTTTGTAATTTGGAGTCAGTTGTTGTTTGGGCTAGGTTATTAGACCACAAGTATTACAAGTTGAGTTGTCAATTACAAATTGTGGGCCGAGAATTATAAAGTACAAGACTTCATAGATACTTCATTTGGATAAATTCGTTCAACCTGGCCACCTGGGTTTCTCATTAGTGTGTTCTTGAAAATTGGACCAGGTTACATTTTTTTAAGAATTATTGTGAGACACTCGTTAAAGTTTAAGAAGTGTGATTGATACGTTCCTTGGCCACCTTTCCCCTTCCGAATTACTTTAGTAGTTCATTTGTTCCTACTTACTAGATCATGGGTTACATTCTAAACGTTTCCTTCCATTTCTTTTCATGCAACTTATTAGTTTAGATTAGTGGGTCTTGGTGGGGTTAGTGTACGGTTATTATTTTCTTGATTGTAAGGCTATAAAAGCCATGATTAGTTTGAGTAAATGAAAATGAATGAAAAATTTAAAGAAAGCTTTGTGCTTTGTATCTCTTTCATCTTGATTTCTTGAAAATTTTGTAGGGTTTTCTTTGTAAAACCTATCAGTGATCAACTGTGATTTGATGTTTCAACTGTTTCAGTGACACAGTTTAGCTATGTAATTTGGTTTCGTCAAAACTAAAACCGAAGATGTCTGTTGTTATTAAAAACTAAGAAGTGTCACCACCGATGTTACTGATTAAAGAAGATTATCACAAATGGAAATTGAAGTTTGAGTCTTTCATTGACAATCTGGATTCAAGTCTATGGCTTCTAATCACCAATGTTATATAATGTCGGTTCAAGAAGGTTAAACATGAGGTACACCTTCACCGAAGAGGTTATCAAAGCTGACTACCAAAGAGAATGTTGATTATTTCCAAGAAAGAAATCTTATTCTTTGTTGACTATGGCATTATGACGTGAAATCTTGCATCAATTCCGACAATACAGAACATCAAAACAATTATGGGATGCTTTAGCACAAAGATTTGTAGGCAAGGAACAACTCATAAGGACCTAAGAAAGAGGAAGCATAACAGATAAATTCTGGTTCTTATTTTGATAAGTTACCATGATCTGAGGTTTCTTCTGACTCTTGTTCTAAATCTTTATGCATCGATTGTGTTGAAAAGTTAACAAGGTATACGGATCACATTCTTAAATTGATTGAGGATCAGGAGTTTTGGACACACTTGATTAGGCAAATAACAAGTTTAAAGAAAATGGGAAATTATACAAAGAATTTGTTGACAAACAAGGTAAAATTTTAAATCTTAAAAGCAAGTTTGAAAGTGAAAATCTGATGATGATGATGATGATTCATATAACAATGATTATCAAATCATAATTTCTCATGTGTTGTCAAGAAAGAATGTTGCAGATGTGCAGATTATTGGAGTGAAAGAAGAATTTGTTGAGAGGAGTTTTGTTGACAACAAAACTTGTTATAACTGTGGAAAATTAGACACCTCACTGCTAACTGATTCCGATCGAAGAATGTCCAAAGAGTATTTGTTGACAAGCAAAGTTAAAAGAGTGCATCGAAGGGCGCATTCTGAAATTATGTCTCTACAAGTCAAAGGAAAAACATACTGATTTACCCAACGATTTTTTGAAACATTTGAAAGCAAAAGAAGTAAAGGTTAAATTGTCAAAAGGATAAAATGATAGACTGAGAAAGAAACGAAAGAAAGTAAGAGAATATCCCAAAAATATTTTATCTTTCAAGTCAGGTTCTGTGTAATTAATCTCACTCTTCACTAAATTTTGAAATTCACGTGAGCAGAATTTTTTTGGATAATAAAAAGTCATCGTTGGAAAAGAAACTTTTCACAAAAATGAACGTGAAATAAAAAAGACTTAGAAAGTAAAAGGTTTGAAAATGGATTTTCTGTTCATTCAGAAAATTAATCATTGTTTAAAGACAACGGAGATTACCGGTGGGTTCAAGTTAGTTAATTAATGAATTTGGTCAACCAAGTCCACGATGGACTAGGTGCCAATGACTAAGTTGTTGAATTTGTGCTTGATAATCAAGGATGAATGTTGATATCGATCGACAACAATTGTACCTGAGGAACATTACAAACATTTTTCTCGAGTTCACATTCAAAACCTTTTGTTGGTACGTACGTATGTTGTTAAAGGGATTTGAGCTTTTTAATTTGTATTTGTATGCAACATTTTCTTAAAAAAAAGTTATGTTATGCATTCCTCATCATAATTATGAATCTCATAATTTAAAAGATGACTTAATCCAATCAAAAAAAAAAAAAAAAAAAAAAAAGAAGATTTTAAGGATGACTTGAATGAAAGTAGAAACTTAAAGTTGATCAGGGTACGTGTTTGTACAATTGTACACATACAACTCTCCACCGAATTCATGTATTTTATGTTTCAAATAACAATTCATGTTTTGTTGGCTTCTGAGTGCTTCTCAAGTCACGCCAACACACACTCTTTCCTCCTCATTTCCGTATTATTTTTATATTCTATAAAGGTCTTTGTACATATACCAATTATTGGTTAGAAGAAAAAAGCTATAACAATAATATAAAAATATGATTAGTTTGATAAATTGAACTAACAGCAAAGTCTTCGTCTCCTGTGTGCTGTTAGAAGGATAGACAGCTTTCATTCATTGTTTTCACAATATTAACATTATGTTATATTAATTAAAATTTATATAATAATCTAATAAGCCAACAATTAAAAATAGAAAGAAAACGTGGGTGGCGGTAGAGGTGTCACTGGCCCGCGTACAGCCGTATTCTAGACACGCTTATATGTGTATATATATACACATAAACATCCTTTTTATGCATCAACTCATCAACAACTTAAAAAAAAACCTTTTGGTTATTACTAGAAAACTGAGCATTTGCGACTGCTTCAACATTTTACCCGTATAGTATTTCCGCTTCTACGAAAACATGCAAATTATGAAAGCGAAATCGAGATCAGAGGTGAGCCGTAGGGCTTGGAGGATACTCCGGTTAGCTTTGTTATGGGCTAGAAAAGGTGGAGTCTTTGTGATCAAGAAACGGCTTATGCATGACCTATCTCATTTTGTCAAGAGTCATGGTCAATCTAAAAAAGGCAATGGTGCACTCCAATATGGCGATAGGCAGCTATCATTTGATGCAACTCCTATCATCCATGTTAGGATGCACCGGCCCAACTCGATGCGGTTCCACTTGCCTCATATTCCTTGCATTAATCCGCATGTTGATTGTTCGGATATGTTTGAGTTTGATGATGAGAGTGATAGGTACTCGTGTTGTGTAGCGAGAAAGAGTTTCTTGATTGGCAATGGTGATGAGGATGATGAGGAAGATGATGCATATGAGCAAATGTGTGAGGAGAATGAAATGGGAATTGATGTCAAGGCTGAAGAGTTTATAGCCAACTTCTATGAGCAGCTTAAGCTTCAAAGGCAACTCAACACAAAAAGAATCCACTAAAATCATAACGAATTCTTGAAGGCAATTTCCTTAGAACAAGATGCGATTTACCTCATATGGTTGGTTAGCAGTGTATTGATCATGAGATCAGTTTTCCAAAGCGACTAAGGGAATTCTACTTTCGCCTTCACAATTTTTGGCACATTGTTCTATTTCAAATGATTTTTTTATTTTTTATTTATTTCGCACGGGGCATTCGGGATTGATGTAAATACCGTAGGCTTCAACCCAATTTTTAATAAGATATGATCACATTTTATTTTTTTGTAATTTTACCAAGAGTTTGAATTTTTTTTTTGGTTGTTGCTAAGGTAGTACATGTTATGTTGAAGTTATTGAACAATATCGATCATTTTTACTAGTGATACTCTCCTGTGCGTGTTGTGGGAATTTTATACAAAACATAAAACACTTTTTATAATAAAATCAATTCGAACTACGAAACATAAATTCACGAGTTATAAAATTACATTGTTGTTGTGAAGATAAGCATTGAACTTTAGGTTGCATGAGGTTTGGATTTTTCTTCTCTGTGGGTCTTCATCGATACCTAGGCGAATAAAACATGCATTGTTGGTTAAAAGTTATTGCATATCCGTTAGAAAGAGTTTCTTTGACAGGTGTTTGACATGTACATGTTGAGCCATGTTGTTAAAATATGTAACATTTCATCTAATTCGATTTACTTTGGGCTTTGATGTGTGTTGTGGTGTTATTGGGCTTCAGGTTGAATGATTATTGGGCTTATACAGTTAGCCCATTTGAGTATAATCTGGGGGTTCATTTAAAAGGTTCATATATGAGGTTTTGGTCTGGTTCATGTGAACCGGGTCGTCTTTATGTTTTGTGTTTGTTTGTGTGTTTTCTCACACAGATCATTGACATGGCATAATATGGGGCGTTGGATTGGTTTGTTCGTAGCCGTTGGATCATGAGGACACTGCCTATATAAAGAGGCCAGTTCTACGAGTTACCAGTTTAGCTCTTTCGTTCTCTTTGTATTGTTGTCTCAGTCTCTCGTCTAGGGTTTGTAATTAGGGTTTCTCTGTAAGTTTCTTTGGTTTGTATTGTATTTCTGGTTATTCTCAGTCAACTACTGAATTTATCATTCAGTAGTTGATGTGAACGTTGTATTGTTTCTGATCTTAACGTTTGTTAAGATCTTTGGGTTTGGTTGGGTGTTTTTTAGGGTTGGTTAACTAATAAAAGTTTTGGTCACCGTTTTGTCGCTATTCTTTGTATCTTGTGGTTTGTGATTGTTGTTTATGGTTTTGTTTGTTGTTTATGAGAGATTTGAGGTCTGTGAGAGTTAGATTCATATTTTTCTACACATGTCAGAGTTGACACGACTTGGTTTTGAATAAAATTTATACTGAAACATTGATACAAACTAGTAGGTTTACCGCGCGTTGCAGCGGGATCCAAAGAAGCTTGCAATGTGACAATGTAATTATGTGTAAAATGCAAAAATGTGGATCTAAGAGTACACCTAGCATTGCATTTAGAATAACCCCTTTTGGAATAAATACTAAGTTCCTCATCGTAAAACCGTCGAGTACTATTTTATTCAATGTTTAGAGTTTACCATTTTGAGAATGGTGAGTCTAAAATGCACCCCTAATTACTAAACATACTCTCGCCATCCCCTATGTGAGAGGGGTATGGTGAGTCCTACCCATAATGTTTGTAACAAATCGGGTATATTTAGTAGTATCCGAGAAACATCACTACTTTTCCCAGCTTTTCTAACGTGTTGAATTGGTAACTCTCATCCAACCAAAGTATGTATTAGATCCTCTTGCTAAGACACATGTCTCTTGAGCAATTTGTTGGCATGCTTTTATTTCCAATTTCTATACATTCTAAATCTAAATTGTAAACAAAATACACAAAATTTAAAAAATAAAAATGATAGTTAATAAAATTGAGCATATTTAAAAGATTCTTTCACACTATTCTGATTTTGAAAAAGAAATAAAGATTAGTAGCTAATATTATATAATTATATTATACAATAGTATATACTAAAGTCATATCTATAACTTATAATAAAAGAATTGAACTTTGATTATGTGGCATTCAATGGAGGCCTCAACCCCTCTTTGAATATGCCACATGGCATGATGTAGGATTTTTAATTTTTGAGTTTTTTAATAAATCTATATATATTATAATTATTTTAGGAAAAGATAAGAATTTAAAAACAAAATTTTCTCTCTAATGGTTCCTCCTATAACTTTTAAACGTTAATATATTTTATATATGAGATTTTTTAAAGAAAAAAATTACACTAAATTAACGAGCGTTTTATTATCTTTCCAACGAGTACCATAGTGCTATATATAAAACGGAGAAAAAAAAACAACTATTTTTGTGGGGTTTTGTTTTCAAATATATTTTACTCTACTAATAAATCACAAACGATAAACATAACTTCATAGGCAGAGATTCTTTTTTTTATATTTGAATATGATAACTTATGGTAGAAATTAGTTTAAAATAAATAATAATAATATTATTATTATTATTATTCATGTATTGGCAAATCATGAATTATTTTTTTCATTATAGATATTTTATTATGTTATATTAGATATTTCAACCCGGGACACTCCCGGGATAAAAGCTAGTGCCTCATATTTGGTACTCTATATTGAGTTTAAGTGTTATTTCAACCACGTATTTTATGTAAATTACATACAACATTTTGTTAAGTTGTGTGACCTTTCAATAAATAAATTAGCAAAGCACCATCTATTTATAAATCAAATGTTTTTGTCAAATTATTAGAGCATCACGTGCAGAGATCATACATTAATTATCAAAGCAACATAAGCCATATATATTGATTGAGGACGTTCTTAACCAGCATAGTTAGCATACTTAGCTCAAAATGTTTGATTTCTTTTTTTTTTTTTTTCCAAATTACATCTACAAAAAAAGGCGTCTATTTTGTCACCTCGTAGTTATTGCTAGGGTGTGTGGTGTGTGTATCGCATTTGTGGGTGATTCATTACAGTACGTGAAGGGATCGAGTTAACATAAACATTATCAATAAACCTTTTAAAAGACTAATACAAATTACGAGATAAACAAAATCAAAACAAATGACAACAAATGACAGTTATTTTTTTACATTGAAACCATAAACTCAATGTTGGGTTTGAGGAATCTTCATCAGATTTGGAGTTTTGAGACATGGCAGGATATGAGCCATTTCTACCATCTTATCACATCTAAAATATTATAAAACACAATTACAAACATTATATAACAGCAGCTGCAAGGTACTATCCATTTTTCACATAGGCATGATAGTTTAAAAGGGTTAAGCAAAAAAGATAGCATGTACCTCACAGATGGTTGTCTAAAAGTTCCCTCTTCTTTCCCAATTCAATTCTTTTGTAATTGCCACGGAATTTAGAATCTTCGCATCAATGGACACCAATAGTTGAGATGTTGAAACATGAAAATGAGTTTCAAAGAAAACATGCTAATTTTAACAGGCAAATTGTTAGCAATATGCAGAAATGACAACGACGATCAGCAAGAAACTATATATATAAGTTGGTGACCCCACGTTTTGATTCGGGTCGTGCCATTCTTAATACGGGATGTATTGCGTTTGTATTGAGTAAAACAAAGTCAAGTTGAAAATGCTGAACTGTATACAATCCATCATATCTATTACGAAGTTTCATATGTCTACAACTACAAAAGGAAGACATATGTTCTTTGGGGATTGTAGCATAAGTACCATCTGACATGATGATTACAAACGAAAAGATTGATGACTTAGATAGTAACAATTTTTATTAATATGCTATAATAAACTTTTTTGGTTTATTGCAGACAACTTTTATGTATACATAAACATTAAAAGGCTATTTACAATTTATATACAAACCTTATCACTGTGAATTTGACGACTTAGATAGTAACAATTGTAATGTATGCATGAATATGAATTGAAACTCTACCTTCATTACCCTGAATAAGCAAAATAAGATCACCTACCAAGTAAAATCATCAATATAAATAGTTTAATAAAATAAAAAGTGCTTATGTAGATGGTCAGCAGGCACCGTTTGGCCAAAATCCTTGATGACTAATTCATAGTACACAATTAAAGTAAACAAAGTGAATAAAAAACATTAAAAGGTTCACTAAAATATTACAGGAGAAAAAAAGTAAATTTTAATAGTTTATTCTAGCATATATTGTAAGTTTCACTAAATAAAGAACTGGCCTTTCCTTCCAAAGCCTCAACAACTTCCTTTTACAGACAAAGGTCCCTTAAATTTATCCTCAAGATTTATGGCATGTTTTTTGTTTCCGCCCTTTTTGTCCGTTAAACTGACCAAGGTCACTTATGTAGAAGTCCCAACGAAAAAACTCCAAACCCTTCGTGTACCTCTTGTATGTTACTATGAACAAACTGTCCCATATAAAAGGATTCAGAATGATCAGTTCTATGGTCATCAACAGCCTAAAAAACATAACACATATGGTTATGTGAGCTAGATAACCAAAAATAACTTTAAAGCAAATCATTAAACAGACACATACCCTGTGAAACGTATACGAGATACACCATAAGTGCAACAACTATTATGATTGTTTTCCTAAACGTTTGTAAACAGAAGCATACTTTAACCAACCTTTGTATAGTATTCACTACAAGTCTACTCTAGTTACACATAAACATACACCTAATTCCAAAACAAAAAACGATTCCTATCAATTTGAAATTAAAAATCGAAATTTCATCATACAATTTACAAAATAAACTTAAAGAATCAAAACAAGAAGCAATTATCTTATAGGTCCGTGAGAACGGTGTTGTGCAAGAGGAAATGAAAGAGCGGTGACATGAGGTTACGACATAGCGGGTGAAAACCCTTATTGACTATATCACCCATTAGTTTGTCAAGAAGTGCAATAGTAAATGTGGTCTCTCAGATGAGCATTGCTGACTATAAAGGCAGGGGGTTGAACTGATCGGAAAAGGAGGAGATTTGAAACTGATAGGACATTGAATTGGGTGTTTCAATGGCTAGTAACCGGTATCATTAAACAATTGAACAAGGTTAATTCCATTCGGGTGTTTATAATCCTCATTGAAAACTTTTTCATTGAAGAATTAAAGATGAATTAAACTCTCAAATTAGGGTTACATGGTACAAGCATCTTAATGCATCATAAGGGTAATTTGGGGAAAATTTATATGACATTTGAGGGTTAAAACATATGACTTTTCAAATGCCATCTTAAGTTTACCAAGTTGGACATGTTTGCCCATTGCTCACTCTTTATAATGTAGTAGAGATAAGCACTAATCAACAAAGGTATATACTAAAAGAAGACTAGGGTTTCACCGACGGAATAAATCCACCAAAAATGTTAGTTTGCACTGACGATCATTAACGGGTATCGTAAAAAAATATTTAATATAATGGTATTAATAACTTAATAATACCATTATATTAAAAATATTTAGTAAAAAAATATTTAATATAATGATACTTATTAATAATAAGTAATAAGTATCACCTAACCACCAGTGATCCGTAGGAAGGCTACGCGAACCTGTAGCCCGCAGGTGAAAAATGGCCAATTATTGTCCCTTAACCAGAATTTTTAGGTTTGATTCCCAAATATTTGACTAGTAATGTATTCCGAAGGATATGTCATTAGACATTGTACAATATCTTCTTTGGTAAATAGTTGACTTTCCAGAAGTGGGTCAAAATAATGTAGACCAAAGAAGGGTCAAAACAACGAAGGCCAAAGATGGGCAAGTCATGTGTTTGTGATGTGACCAAATTGTGTGTTAAACTTTCACTTAATGTGATTTTGTTTGTTTCGATAGTTGAATGTGGTGGGTCAAAGTGTATACAAGTTGATTGTGATGTTGTTTAAGTAGAATTTTTTTTATGTGTATTTGTGGGCGTTTTATGTTGCAGGGTGTTAGCGTTTTGTTGTTTTTGGTTGTACAGTCAAATGCGTGAACTAAAGGTTAGATATGGAGTCTAGTAACGGGTCAGGTTGATTATCGGCTTTATTATGGATGTGGCTAAACTGTCTTGGGGGTTTGTGACAAGATACAAAATTTTACTATACCATAGGGGCTATCCGTGTATTTTACTCTATATTATAAACAAATTGTACCATCTCGTTCTTGTTCTCTTTGAACATATCTTTTTACTCATCTTATTCTCCAATTCGAAGATTGAAGATAATATATTTTGCAAACTTTCAATGTTACAAAAAAAAAAAAAAAAAGAAAAAGAAAAAAAGAAAAGAAAAAAATAGAAGACACAAATCGATCTCAAGCAATTCTTTAATGCAAACAGAAAAAGTTCACAAACTACAATATCAAAAGCTTAATTTTGTTGGGTCTTAAACAAAGTACCATGCCATTTCCCAGGGGAAAAAAACTTCACCAAAGGTAACCAACAGACATGCCGATTCAAGTATGAATTACACACTGTTGTATGGCTCCATGCATCCATATCGATTGTATCTATGCGGGTTCCTCTTCCCCCACCTAAAATTAAAAACTTCCCTCATCCGCAAAATCTTGTTTCCCTGATGCCTACCTTAGATACACATAAAATTATATGTAAGATGACAATTTTAGGGATGTTAAATGGGCCATGATCATGGGTTGTCCATGAAATAATCTTGCATTTAAACTCCATGACCTTTTATATTATAACGTATCTTCTATTAGATGTTGCAATGTCTTGCTCTACGACTCGCGAGGCGAGATACATCATAAATTGCAAGCTACATACATCATTATCATCGAGTAGTGGAATGATTAATTCAAGATCATCCACATCATCATCCATCATTTTTTAGAGATGACGATTATTTTTTAGAGATAAAGGAGAAATTTTGTGAAAATGATAAAACTTGTATAATTTTTGGTAGAAAAGAATGTGAGCATGGTGAAGGTTGTATGTTGTAATGGACGGTATTTCAATTGAAAATGGAACAATGGTTATTATTATATCTTTTTTACAAAGCCCTAACGGTCAAAAAATTGACCGTTACACTCCAGCAATACTAGGCTTCCACCACCTGTCCTCCCTACCTACGTACCTAACACGGAACAGTGTAGCCGTTCGGCTACCAAGTACCCGAGAAGGTATCGACCTCCTCACCACCCACGCTAATAATGTTGTTTTCAATATGCTGGGTTATAATTGATGTGGGTCAACTATGGCAATGTCACTTGAGTTGGAATGGCTTAGGCAGCATGTAGGTGTTGGATTGGGCTTGCATATTATAGAAAAAAGAATTTTGGGTTAGTATAGATTGGGGCATGGGGTTTCAATTCATGTCCATGCATAAAAAATCAAGCAAAATATATTCATAAAAAACGAGTCTAGGGGTTTCTTTCGTTACTTTCGTCTGTCCAAGTTATATACGAGCATCTGCACTAGGGTTTTTGTTACTACTCATGGAGCAGATCATCTGATTATTCATGTTCTTTTATTTTTGGAATTTTGTCTATTTCTTTGTAACAACCCGACCAGGTGAGGCCTGGACGAAATAACAGTTTGGTAACAGACTTGCACAACGGAAGCACGATGGCTAATATTTAATATTTATACAACCTTTAGTCGCAAAATAATACAAATACAATATAAAACATAACTAAAGTCTAATGCTGGGTCGAGACGCGGCGGTCGTCGAAGCAGCTGGCGGGTTGTTATCCACTAGTCAATCCGATCTCTAAATGTCCATAACTCTAGAAGCTCTAGTCCGCAACACTTATATTCCGAATCTTCTATCATAAATAACCTCTAGTCCGCATCTAACAAGCATATACCTCGCATTGCCATCCATCCGTTTGCAGGACCTGAACACATGCTTAAAAGAGTTTGGGTCAGCAATTACGCTGGTGAGTCCGTATAATAGTTAAGTGGATCCAAAACAGTTTATCATTTCGCAAACAAGTTTACCCAGTTTAACACAGTTTACACAATTCTACCCACGTGATGTACAAGCGACACCTCAACCTAACATGGACTCTATATACTGCCACTATAGGTCCTGGCAAAATATATGCCGCAATGGTCTTTCACCTTAGTGGAGGGTTTCCCGGGCCCAACGTCCCGGGTCCACCTTGCGTGGGGATTCCCCAAGTAGTACTACCCATATATTAAGTGGCTTACCTCTATGTTTAATGAGTGTCAGTATTATCCGGCAGTCTGTATCTTGTCACATCAAACATTTACACAAAACAGTTTACACACACAAGCATGTATTCACCCCAAAACGTTTATAAAACAGAAAAAGGGGAGTAGTACACGGAACTCACCTTAGTAGTGTTTCACACGATCACATAGCATTCCAAGTCAAGTTTCCATTTATTATTCGCTGACAAGATCCTATCAAGTTCATAATCATTAGCACATGTAACCAATGTCGCGGGTTACACGTGTGGGCACGCTTAGGTTCCTAGTTATCATGGTTTGATTTACTTTTATCGTTGGTTAATAACACCTCCTTTCTAATTAATACAATATATAGCCCTTTTTATCCGAACTTTTACTTGTCGAGTTTATTAACATATAATCATATGCACTACTTGGTTCCTTATGTTCAATTATGTCATTGCTATAACTAGTCGAGTCCATGGTTCGATGTCTTAGTCGCCATTCCTATGATTAATGTTACAAAATCGTCGATTCATATACTTTATGTAAGTTCATTAATCGCTTTAGCTAGTTTATCGAGTTGAGTCCCAATGATATTAAAGTCCCAATATCGTGTAATAACCAAGTTACACTAAAGTCCGTATTAGTCATCTTATGTCCAATATCCTATGTCTTGATATCTTTATTGTCATTTGTATATCTCACTTAATGTCTCAAATAGTCGCTTATAACATCTTATGTTCCGATGTCATAGGCATATCATCCGGCTATCTATATCTCTACATCGAATCCCTCAAAGGTCATCTAGTCATAAATATTTATACATATGCTTGTTAATTAATTTGTGTCCGATAAGTTCACAAGGTCCCACACGTGCTTATACGACAAGCGACTATTGTCAATATTAAATATATAATTACTTTGGTACAGGGCTATACCTCTTTGTTAAACTTACTCGAGTTAACCCGTCTCCATAATTAACGGTCACAACCAAAATCCCTCCATTATCAACTTAAGCATAGTACCACCAAAACCCTCCTTGGTACCACCGCTACTGACCTGACCCGACCCTCAACCACCGTTGCCTATCTACTGCAAGAACCCCAATTCAGAATCACTGTGCACAACCATCACCTGGTAACTCACCTTCCCACATTCAGTCAATGGAATGAATGCAACCAGATCTACAAACTTACCATAACCGATCATCGTACCTACTCACCACCTGAACACACCGTCGTCCGAAGGTTATTATCGGAACCCTAATCTGAACCCTTGATTACTACCGCCGCCGTCACAGTTAACATCGGCCCCTGTTCACCATCGCACGCCGCCGTTTTCTCTCTCAAACCCCTCTCTGCAAAACACCACCACGAGCCACCGTCACCGTCTCTTCCTTCCCTTCGGCTTCTGTTTTGGTCTCTGTCTCTCTATCTCCTCTGTGACTAATCCCTCTCTCTCTCTATCTCTTCGTCGTTTCTCTCTCTCTACCTTCTGTCCCGATCTCTCTCTCTCTCTCTCTGGTCTATCTTTCTCTCTCTAGATAAAGGGATTTGAAGTGGGTGTGGTTGTGGTTTTGTTTGGACTGATCCGCCGGTGCTCCGCCATGAGCAGCCGGCCAGACCCCTTCCTCCTTGTCTCTCTCTAATAACAAAGTGTGTGTGTGTATGGGTTTCCAGTAAATGGAAGGGAGGGTTATTGGATTGGGTTTTTATAATAATGGATGGGTTGGTGGTTTTAGATATCCATCTACCACTTTGATGGTATAAAGAGTGTGTTGTCACAAGATGGGGAGGACCATGTGTCCTCCCTTGTGACTAACCAAGAGGGATCGGGTTCGGGTTTGGTTTCATATCGCGTATTGGTTCGTCTCGTGTCGTGTACTCGCGTATAATGTTTATTTATAATAGTTCGGTTTTCCGTTTCGTACCCCATATGGTTTATTATTTATCTTTGATTATTAATAATTATATACTAATAATATTGTGCGAAAAATTTTGGCCCTAGTAACCGTATTGTTACATTCTCCCCCCGTTAAAAGAATTCCGTCCTCGGAATTATTTTCGGGCTATTCGCTGAACGTATTTAGCGTACTCCATATTTGGATTCAACGTTCCGGTCCGCACACCTGTGTGTACATAACTATTTTCTTAAACCCATTCGTAATTTAGGTGGTTTCCCACCAAACCTCATACTACGTTTAGCTTTAGAACAATTAGTTTATACATGTGTTAGATTACGGTTGGTTCTTGGTTCGATTCTCAGTTTTATTTGCGATGCATCATTGGTGTTTATATATAGGGTGTACCGCGGCTAACCCACCACACCAATGATACCTCGTAAACATACTGAAAATCTTCCCAAAAAACTTGATAGAAATGTATTCTTAAACGTACCTAATCGAAAAATACTATATGTGTTTCAAAAGTTACTAGTCCTCAAAATCTATATTTTGGTATCAGTCAACTTTCCAAAATAGGGGTCTTACATTTGACTATTTCTTAAAAGCTATACGCTATTCTCGCTGGTTTTTATGCCTAATATTGTGCTTAATTATTCTATCTCCATTAACGACATAATCGTTGTATTCTTAAGTTCCAAAAATCTCTAAGATACCGTGTAGGGCATGATGACCAATTGTCGAATAATTTGGGAAAGATAAACCTTCAAATACTCCATGTTGGTCTTACCATTATCAAGGGCACATAACCTTCCTTTTGGTGTCCTAACTCTTGTCCACTCTTAGTGTCGGATTGTTACTTAAAAGATCTTGCTATCAATTTTTGAATTAAGTTTTCTTGTTTTTGTCAAATATTCTCACAATAGTTATTACTAATGCATCCGCTCCCCCCGTTAAAGCCTGTCATATATAATTCTAACATGTTTCTTATGGATATCTTGACACTAATCTAGAGATATTATGGGGTGGTAAAGTAACGAATCATATATTAAACCTTAAGAATACCTCTTGAAATGATTATTCTCGCATGTTTTTATGCCTATTACTGAGGTTAATCTTATTTATACTATCCGTAAGATTTGTTGAATTCTTAAGCCTTCAAAATTTTCTACTATCCTCGATGTTACTTTCTTATTTTCATCAAATATTCCTTATAACGATTATCACCAACGTATCCACTTCCCTGTTAGGGTCTATCTTAAACTTTTTTAGTATGTTTCATACGGATGACTCGTCACTATGCTTAAAAGGTTACGAAACTAATCCAAATGTTTTAGTCTTAATCCAAAGGTAACACGGAACAATAAATGACAAATCATGTATTACATCTTAAGGTTACCTTATGTATCGTTCAATCTTAGTTTCTTGGAGTCGCCTAGTTATAGTATCCACGGTGCACCTACATCCTTTAATGTGGTTATCCATATTCTATTTGATACTTGGGAATTATCTCTTCAACTGTTATGAAATCATCAATCCAATATACTATATTTATCTTAAACCTGTCGAAATCGATATTAATCAAGTTCAAATGAAATAACCTAGAATCAATGGTTTTAATCTCTTATCTTCGGTCTAACTGGTAATGGAAAGCTCAACCTATACATAAACATGAACCATCTAATAACGATCTATACAATCAACAATACTTATATGGTTGGAAGAATAAACTTATCGGTTTATCCATTTGCTTGGTTGATCAAAGTTCCTTTGTATCTTGGACTCTTTCAAATTGTAGCGCCAAGTTTTGGCGAGGTACCTAATTCTCATGGTTTGCTCCCTTCTTAGTCATGAAAGTTAGTCGAATATTATACCTTCACTAATGATCATAGGTCGAGTATATATGTACTACTATAGTCATGAAGATTTATATATACATATATGTACTATTATCAAAACATTCCAAGTCGCTACAAGTGTAACAAGCTCTAGCCATAAAGTATCTCACGTATTTGTTTATGACTCTAACTTAGTCCGTTTCTTACACTAGTTCAAGGTCATCATGGTTAA
>JAUTDX010005090.1:0-35986 GCA_030844895.1 Ambrosia x helenae | reverse complement strand
ATGTTTCCAAAGCTTGCTATTCATGACAGGAAGATAATGTAAGACCAAACATGCTGTACCACGAATATACCGTATAATACGCTTTAGAGCATTCCAATGATCTAACGTGGGACTATGCATGTGAATACAAATCTGCTGAACTGCATACGTAATATCTGGTCTGGTGAAAGTCAGGAATTGTAGAGCCCCTGCTAAGCTTTGGTATAGGGTAGGATTCTCAAATGGAGCACCAGAGGCGGCACTCAATTTCGGTTTAGTATCAACCGGAGTTGCAACTGTGTTACAATTATCCATACCTGCACGACCAACAATATCCTGTGCATATGATTGCTATGACAAAAACATCTGGTTACCTGTGCGAGAGACAGATATCCCTAAGAAATAACTGAGCGGTCCAAGATCTTTCATGGCGAATTCAGCCGCGATGGCTGCCCATGAGTTTAACCCGAAGAGGGTCAAATGAGTGGTGAGAATAATATCATCAACATAGATAAGTAAAAAAGCAATGTCACCCCCGTGGTGGTACGTAAAAAGAGAGTTATCACATTTACTCTGTAAGAAGCCAATGGAGGTGACAAAATCGGTAAACCGTTGATACCAAGCCCGCGGTGCCTGTTTGAGACCATAAAGAGACTTTGTTAGACGACAAACATGATCGGGATAATCCCGATGACGAAACCCCATAGGTTGGTACATATAAACGGTTTCAGTAAGATTTCCATGTAGGAAAGCATTGGTAACATCCAACTGATGGATTGACCAAGACTGTGTAAGTGCTAAAGTTAAGACTGTACGTATAGTAGCCGGTTTGACAACCGGGCTAAACGTTTCCTCACAATCAACCCCAATTTCCTGATTACGACCATCACAAACTAAACGAGCCTTGTATCTTTCAAGTGTGCCATCAGACCTGTATTTGTGACGAAAAAGCCACATGCTCCGAATAATATGCATATCAGGTTGTCTCGGGACAAGTTCCCAAGTCTTGTTTTTAATTAAAGCATTAAATTCGGTTTTCATGGCATTAGGCCACTCCGGGTTAGACAAGGCATCCTTGGTATTCTTTGGTATAGGGGTAATGGTGGTGGTGGAAAGGTTAAAAATTTGTTTCGGTTTCTAGATTCCGACATGGAACGGGTGTGGGAACGGGATGGGGGAATAGGTGGTGGGTCCGGTATGTGGGCTGGTGCGGGTGAGTCAGGTGATGGTGAGGCAGGAGTGGTTTGGGTAGGGTGGTCCGAAAGCGGGTGAAATGGTGAGGTCTGTTGGGCCGTGGTCTGTTGGGTAGAGGAGTCAGTGGGTAGGGGTAATGGGCCTGGAAAATATGGTGAGTTTTGGGCCGGTGTTTGTTCGTGTGGGGAGGAGGAGAGGTTTGGAGTTGGGTCTGGTGGTGTATCGGGTGAATGGTGGGTGTTATTTGACGTAATAGTGTTGGGCTGAAGAAAGAAAGGGTGTGGCTGGTCATCTAAAAATTGGTAGGTAGTTGTGGTGGTCTTGTGAGTCTTAGCAAAAGGGAAGATAGTTTCGTCAAACAGTACATGACGATTGATGGTAATAGCGCGGGTTTTCAGGTCAAGACATTTGTACCCCGCGATGATTGGAGGGGTATCCCAAGAAAACACATGGATGGGATCGGTAGGCCAATTTGTGAATGGTGGTGTGTGGGATGAGTGGCTAACATACACCACCCGAACACACGAAGGTGTTCATAGGTGGGTATGCAATGGTAGAGGCGTTGGGTAGGGGTTTGGAAATTATGTATTTTACTTTGGATGATATTGAGTAGGTAGGTTGTGGTTTCAAGGGCATGGGGCCAATAAGTAGTGGGCATGGAGGATAGGCCAAGATGGTACGCATAAGGTTATTGATTGTGCGAATTTTACGTTCGGCTTTGGCATTTTGGGATGAGGTGTGAGGGCAAGAGAAACGGAAGTGCATGCCATTGGTGTTGCAAAAATTATGAAACTGATTGTTGTCATACTCACGACCGTTATCACATTGAAAAATTTTGGTGTGAAATTGGGTTTGGACAAAGTTGTTAAATTTGGTAAACATGCAAAGACATCAGATTTGTTTGCAATCGGGTAGGTCCATAGAAAATTGGTAAAATCATCTAAGAATAAAACATAATAACGATGACCCCATTAGAGACAATGGGTGAGGTCCACACATCACTATGAAACAAGAGCAAATGGCATAACAGTACTTGTATTAGAATCAAAAATGGAAGTCTAGTGAGTTTACCAAATAATACAAGCACTGCATACTTTATTTTTCAAAGAACTACAATTAATTGAACTAGAAGTCTTTAAAGAATTTAAAATAGCTGGGCCTAGGTGGCCGAGCCGTTGATGCCAAATGTCTTGAGAGATAGCTGCATAGGTAGAGCAGTGGAGAGGTTGGTGATGTTGGACGGGCTGAGTGTGTAGAGATCCCCCAAGCAATTGCATCGTAGGATAGGTTTCCTGGTCTGGAGGTCCTTCACAGTAAAACCATAGGGGTCAAATTCAACAGATAATTGGTTGTCGGTTGAATAGAAGAAGAAGTGCGACGGCAAGGAGAAGAAAAAAAAACTAGGGTTTAGTCTCTGATACCATTAAGAATGTTATGGTTCAATTACTTGATTATTATTTCATTGAACTATGAATATATACAAGATACATTCTCAAATTGTTCCACATAGTTGTTAACTTATGGTAATATTCAGCTATAGTACTACCACATTGACTCAAAGAATTAATTTTCTGATATAGGTTGAAAACAATTGATCAAAGTGAGCCTAGAGAGAAATCACCACTTATCACCCAAAAAAGTCTACATATCCACCATCAACCCTCACCATGAATTCATCCAAAATCATCCATAGTGAGCTTGCTGTAATGCCATTGTTTGGCTAGGATTCATAGAGTGTTGCTAGGGTGAAGACTATCTTGGTATGGATTTATATAAATTTTATCTTTAGTTGAGTGATGTTTTGTGTTCATGAGAATTCCTGCTATTCTATCTTTGTTTGATGAATTAATTAATTAATCAACTTAGTCCTTTGGTCTTGTGGGTGTTTTGGTAGGAAGTAGAGGGACTTATGAGTGTACATGTGGCGTGTAAAAACTTGCGCACTTGTAAGCTAACCTAACTCCACGTGACGTGATTAGCTCATTTGTATTTGGAAATATTTCACACTTTGAGGTTGATCCTCAACTATCAAAATCTCACTCAGGGTTGGTACGGTTTTTATACCTGGTCCTGGTGATAAGCCATGAATTGGTTAAGCGACTTGGCTTCATGGTCTATATGTTAGCTTGGGCACAAACCGAGGATTGGTTAACCCATTTTAGAAGTAAACAATCTATATTTACTTCTATTTACTATATTTCCGCACAATTACTAACAGACCAATCACTTTTGAAAGATTATTATTTCAAGTAAAGGTTTGGCGTTAGTAGGTACTTGCTTGTGTCAAGTCGGTAGTTTCTTGTGTCTATACTATATTCGATAGATACACTTGCCTATTGTGTAGGTTTTTAGAACATTAAGTAACTATTGTTTTAATTATAAATTTAAAAACTTGAAGCATTTTAAGAAAACCACAAGCATCAAAGTTTTTGGTTAAAAATCCTGCACGTATCAATTTTTTGGCGTCGTTGTTGGGGACACGACGTATTTTAGTGAAAGGTTTTAAGTTGCTAGTTCTAACCATTTTCTAGTTTATTTTGTTAGTATTTCATGATGGATTATCAGGAGGAAGATGGATTACTGACTAAGAACTCTTTCAATTTTGTGGGATATTATGTCCAACAAGGGTGTGAAAATTGTGGTGGACCCTCTTTCTACCACAACTGCGAAGACTGCTTGTCTTGGTATCTTCTCGAGTACAATAGCCATTATTCACCCCCACCTTACAACTACTCACCATTTCCTCAAAACCCCAATGAATAAATTTTCCATGTCGATGGATGTCGATTAAGTACCCTGCCACCATCAACACCTAGATCTCCACCACCATCATTGCATCATGCCCCTCCATCACCCGATGCACTCGATGCATTATTTGACCTCACTGACTCACCACCATATATTTTACCACAACCTTATCAATACACCTTACCTATACATGCACCCATTTCAAGCCCATCAGCCTACATGCCATCTCCATTAGCCCATTTGTTTTCATCACCACCAGCAAGTCCACCCAAAGTTGAGGCTGAGCCCGAACTAATGATCGAGCCTGAGCCCTCGCTGATAGACTTGGAGAAGTTCACTGAAAATCTGGAGGTAGTCAAAAACTACCTCATGCAAATGTACGCTATGGAAGATGCTTCCAAAGCAAGAGAGATGGAAGCCCAAAAGAAGAAGGGTGTCAACCTTCAATAGGAGAAGAAGTGGAAAAAGGAGAAATTAAGAAATTCTTGTTCCTAACATGGAGGGAAAGTTTTACATGTTTCATTCCTTGATGAAGGAAGTGCAACTCAACATACCATATGCCGATTGTCAACTCAAGTTTCCCGCTCACTTCAAATTTCTTAAGGATATTCTCTCCGAAAAGGATATTCCTGAGGATGAGGCCATTGTTCCTATCAACTATGTATGCTCAACAATTATTCAAGGAAACAGCCTCCAAACAAGATTACAATATCTTGTACCATGGGAGAAAGACTAAATGCCAAAGCCATTGTTGACTTGCAGATCAACATGAACATTCTTCATGCCTCCATTTTCCAAAAATTCCAGCAGCAATCACTAAGGCCAACAAGAAAGGAGCTTTATCTCAACAACCGTTTGGTTCGGTATCCTCATGGAGTTGCAGAATGTTGGATGTCATTGGAGAGGATGACCCTATCATTTTGGGGCGACCTTTCCTCAGTACTGCATTGGCTTTACTCGAATCTTTGGGAGGAAGGCTTAAAGTAACCTTGAATGGTGAAAAGTTGGGTTTTGATTTGAAGAAAGTGTTGCGACACCCAAGAGCTCAAGATGATCCATCTACCCCCGTTACAGATTTCGAATATCTCATCGGGTATTATCTCCATAATATTCTGGGGGAAGGGGATGTTTTTTCCTCGAGTGATGAGAATGATTTCATGGTCCTTGAAAGTTACCATATCAAGCATATCTCACTAGAAGATGAGCCTAAAGAAACTCAACTTCAAGAGCGGAGCCCCGAAGAAAAAGCCAAACCCTCCATTGAAGAACCACCAGCTTTAGAGCAAAAAGAATTACCATGTCACTTGGAGTAAGCTTTCCTAGAAGATAATTTCAAGCTTCTCTTCATCATCGCATCAGATTTGTCTAAAGAAGAAAAAGAAAAACTCATGGAACACCAGCTTTAGAGCAAAAAGAATTACCATGTCACTTGGAGTAAGATTTCCTAGAAGATAATTTCAAGCTTCTCTTCATAATCGCATCAGATTTGTCTAAAGAAAAAAGAAAAACTCATGGAAGTTATCAAGTAGCACGAGAAAGCAATAACATGGAAGTTGATGGATATTAAAGGAATTAGCCATTAACTTTGCACACACAAGATCCTCATGGAAGACAATTACCGACATTGTGTGCAAAGACAAATAAGAGTTAGCCCCAAGATGCAAGAAGTCATGAAAGAAGAAGTGATTAAGCTCCTCGATATAGGCTTAATTTATCCTATTTCTGATTCTCCTTGGGTGAGTCCCGTCCAAGTAGTTCCAAAAAAGGGTGGTATGACGGTCGTAATTAATGCTCAAAATGAACTCATTCCTACAAGAAAGGCTACGGGTTGGTGTGCTTGCATCGACTATGGGAAGCCCACCGACGCTACAAGGAAAGATCATATTCCTCTACCATTCATAGATCAGATGTTGGAAATGTTGGTTAGGCATCAGTACTACTGTTTCTCGCTGGATTCTTTGGGTATTTTCAGATTGCCATTAATCCAGAGGATCATGAGAAAACCACTTTCACATGTCCCTATGGTAGTTTTGCTTATAGAAGGATGTCATTTGGGCTACGCAATGCCCCGCCCCTTTCTACTGATGTATGGTAGCCATTTTTCACGATATGATCGAAGATTTCATGGAAGCTTTCATGGACGAATTCTCTATCTTTGGAGACTCATTCGATCATTGTTTGGGCAATCTTAAGAAAATGCTGGAAAAGTGTGAAGAAGTTAATTTGGCTTTGAATTGGGAAAAATGCCATTTCTTGGTAAAAGAAGGAATAGTGCCAGGGCATAAAATTTCAAACAAAGGGATCGAAGTTGACAAGGCCAAAGTTGAAGCGATTTAGTTGCTTCCCCTTCCTACTACGGTGACAGGAATCCGAAGTTTCGTTGGCCATGTCGATTTTTATAGAAGATTCATCAAGGATTTTTCAAAGATTGCTCGTCCACTCACTCAGCTCCTTGCAAAAGATAGAGAATTCATATTCATGGAGGAGTATCTTGAGGCATTCAATTTCTTAAAAAGAAAATTGGTCGAAGCACAAGTCGTAATCTCTCCAGATTGGGACCTACCGTTGGAGTTAATGTTTGATGCAAGCAACATGGAAGTAGGGGCGGTATTGGCGCAGAGGAAAGACAAGTGTTTCCACCTAATCTATTATGCAAGCAGAACACTCAATGATGCCCAAGAAAATTATACAACAACTGATAAAGAACTCCTCGAAATATTATACTCCTTTGACAAGTTTCAGTCCAATCTCATCTTGTCAAAGACCATCGTATACACTGATCTTGCAGCCATGTGCCACCTTTTCAAAAAGCAGGACGCAAAACGAAGGCTCATACAGTGGATCCTTCTACTACAAGAATTCGATAAAGAAATAAAGTATAAAAAGATGGCCGAAAATGTTGCAGCCGATAATTTGTCTCGTCTCGAAAAAGAACCACCGGACAAGAAGGGAGACAGAATTCATGATGATTTCCCGCATGAGCAGATTTTCAAGATCGAAGACTTAGATGGATACCTGTGGTATGTGGATTATGCAAACTATTTGGCAAGTGGTATACTCGTGAAAGGAAAGTCGTTTTACGAGAAGAAGAAATTCGTCTCGGATTTGAGGTATTATCTCTGGGAGGACCCCTATCTTTTTCTCATTTTCCCGACCGCATGATTTTCCTATGTGTTCATGAAGGTCCAACCGGAGGACACCATGCAACAGGAAATACGGATCGAAAAGTTTATGAAGCAGGATTTTATTGTCCCACAATTTTTAAGACGCTGCCGTTCTCATCCAAATTGTGATGCATGCCAGAGTGCCACCAATATCAACGCTCGTGATGAAATGCCACAAACGAGATTTATCGTTTGAGAGTTCTTCGATGATTGGGGGATCGATTTCGTGGGACCTTTCCCACCATCGCGGGGAAATACTTACATCTTTGAGGTGGTAGACCATGTTTCAAAATGGGTCGAAGCACAAACATTGCCGACCAATGATGCAAGAGTTGTTTTCAAATTCTTGAAGGCCTTTTTTGCCCGGTTTGGTGTACCAAAGGCTCTTATCAGCGACAGAGGAACCCAATTTTACAACAAGTAGTTGGAAGAACCTTTACAGAGATGTGGGTGTCAGAAAATATTTTCCACTCCATATCATCCTTAGGCCAATGGTCAAGTAAAAGTCACAAATAGAGCTATAAAACGGGTCCTTGAAAGAACCATTGGGACTGATAAAAAAGATTGATCTGATCGCCTTGATGATGCATTATGGGCCCTACACACCGCGTATAAGACCCCGATTGGTACCACTCCGTATAGACTCGTGTACGGGAAGGCTTGTCATTTGCCAATAGAAGTTGAGCACAAGGCATATTGGGCGCTTAAAGCAGCAAATTATGATCCTGAAGACGTCATGCAACACCGACTTTTTCAGCTTCATGAACTAGAAGAGCTTCGACAACAAGCTTATGAAAACTCACTCGTCTACAAAGAAAAGGCCAAGAAATTCCATGACCAAAGACTCAGAAAAAGGGAGCAATTTCAAGAAGGGCAAAAAAGTCTTATTATACAGTTCAAGGCTCAAATTGTTTCCTAGGAAGTTGAGGTCAAGATGGACCGGCCATACAACAATGATATGACATCAATTACACATATTAAACATGCATAAATAGTCTCATAATAGGGCAAAATTGAGCTTAAATTGATAATTATAGCTACTTAATCGTTCCTATTTGTGTTTTCCGGAAATTGGAGCTCCAACCTGGAAATAGACGATTTTCGGGTAAAAACAGCTAAAACTGGAGATTCCTAAGAACACGTGACCCGAAGCATGTTCCACATATATGTAAAGACCTTATAGGGGCTTAAACGATGATGAAATTGACCCAGGGTTGACCAAGCACGCACATGCTCACTTGCACGGAGGTCCCGCACACTAAAAGAAAAGCAGCCAACTTGGGACACAAGAAAAGCAAGGTTGTCAACTTTGACGCCCGTGCACGACCACAAGTACAGATAAGACAGATTCTACAGCAACGGAACGTACGTAGGGCAGCTGCACGGCCATGCACCACCATATGGCACACCCGTGCAAGGTCTGGCAGCTTTATAAATAGCAAGCCCACCTCAATCATTTGGCATTCCTTCTTGTGCCTTCTTAGGTCGACTTCCAAGCTTCTTCCAGATACATAGGATCAAGGAGGTGGAAGACTTGTCTATGAGTTGGAAGCACTCATGTTCTTGTGATGATCACCATTTATGGTTGTATCCATCTATTATTCTCCGAACCCATTTCGATTTGTAGACTTTTATTATTAGTAGTAGTTTATTTTTAGTTTATCCGGTGTGTTTACCTTCTTAACTAATTCTTGTTTGTTTATCTTTGTGATAGGTTCAATTAGTGATTAACTCGATAACCTAATCAACGCTAACTTAAATAATAAAATTAACTATCATGGGGTTCGTACGGCTTCTGGTAGTCCCGAGCTAGATCCAAGGCAAGGAAACCGGTAGTGAGACAGATTCTTTGGGTTTATGATATCCAATCCGTGTTCTAAGCAATGGCTTCTGAAATGGACCAGATCTGAGTGACACGTTTCTGGTTCTTACCAGATGTATGAGTAATTTTCTTCACAAAGGGAGGATTCCCCACGGGTGCACCAGTTATCTTCAGATTGCACACCCTTAGGATTAGGGGTGAGCATTTCATCATAACCGACCCGATCCGCTACAGAACCGACCCGACCCGATACCCGACATTGATATAAACACAGAACCGAATTGAAACCCTAATCCTAGGTTCGGTCATTGGTCCATGGACCTACAGTTCCCTCAGTTCTTAATCCAAAACCCGACCCGAAGATAAAGCATCAAATCCCCTTTATTACCTGTGTTAGAAGTTAGAACTAAAGAGAGTTTTATTTGTTTAACAAACCGTATTTCATGGGTACATCGGTATTAATTTCTTCCAGAAATACAAAGAGTTGTTCAATGAATTATGGGGAAATGAATTAAGTATATAACATGGTGTTAACCTGTTAAAATCTTCCAGAACTCAATTTGATAATGTTCTTTCAAACAAATCACTTCAGGCTCATACATAAAGAATTTCTTTCTTCATGTGTTTTGTTTGCTATTCAAAGTTTTACATGCACATGGTGTTGGATTTGGGTAAATACTATTTATATAATATAGTAAACTAACCCAGCGAGTCCCATATGTTCTGTATTAGGTGATCCTGGACTAGGAAAAAGTCAACTATTGCAAGCAATATTTAACACCAAACTGTTTTATTTTCAATTTTTACAAATACCCAAATTAATTAGAAGTTTAGAAGTGTATGTAATAAAACCGAAAGGAAACTAATTGATCGAGCATGGACTGTTTTGACCATGCATATACCATCTGATTGCACTTGATTCGGCAAAAGTTTGCCAAATTCTAACTTTTCGGTCCATCATTCGGTTCTCGGTTTTTCATTGTTTTTGGACCGACCCGACCCAAAACCCAAAATGGGTGAAATATAGGGACCGATTCAAGGACCTATAGTACGGACCCGGTTCGGGTCTACTAAAAAATCGGGCCGGTTCTCGGTTTTTAGTCGGTTCGGCCCATTTATGCTCACCCCTACTTAGGATTATGTTCCACCTTTGTTAAGGACTTCATTCATCTTGGGAGGTTATGGGTTGGGTTTGTTAAGTCACTTGATTACTAAACCAAACTTAAATTTATCTGATCAATAAATTATTAAGTTGTCACTTTTAAGGTAAATAAAACAAGAATACTTTATCTAGTTCTCGTTAGCACAAATTCATTAACTTTTTAGAGGATACTTTGTCACTCATGCTGACTATAAGAGAGATCCTTCGGTATGGAAAGCGAGAGCTAAGTGAGGTGGAAGGGATTCCCGACAGGAATTAAGCCTCTACATTAATTTAAGAAGACAAATTAGAGGACCCAGTGCTTAAACGAGCGGTTTGGCAGTGGTTTGGGAAGTGCCTAAAAAGCAAGACTCAAATTTTCCAAAAAGCTGCATGGTAGTGTGAGTTAGATAACCGCATTATCAACAGGATAAATTACATATGTCTTCCAAACTTCAAAAAAAAAGGTGTAGGTGATATTTATATTGGAAAATCATTGTTGAATTTTCTTTAAAATCGGTTATTAAAGTTTTAAAATTAGATTATATTTGAATCAAGGACCACATTTTAAAATTTAATTAAGTAATATTATTATCATTATAAATATAATTTAAAAATATTTCACAAAATATGTTTATTTTTTAGGTTTAGTTCAAAAATATTATTGGTGGTGTTGTTATTATTATTATTATTATTATTATTATTATTATTTATTATTATTATGAAGTATAAATTAATGATAGATTTGAAGCAATAGCCATTTTTATAGGTCTAGCAGATCTAATCTAACCAAAATATTGGTCAACTCAAATATATATTTGAAGTAAGGCGCGATATTAAGATAACCATTTTAGAATAAGCAATGTTGTCATTTTATAACGTTAACCCGATTAAAACCTAAAACTACAATAAATATACATTCAATTTCTAGGTAAAACTCAAATACCTAATCACAACAAAATAAAACATTTTTTCACTTTTATGTATAATTTGGTAAATGCTTAAAAAAGGAATAAAGAGAGTGTGCTTAATTTGTATTTTTAAACACATGATCAACATTTCTAATATATTGTAAGTATAACATATTATATGTAACATCTGGTCTCTTATATCATTAATCTAGTGGTCAATGTCCACTAGGAGCTCATATACCTATTTTGGTTGACTGGATGGAGGCTTTCTAGAAGGTTACTTATCATGGTATATTCTCACTCAAGCATGCTTAACAATGAAGTTTTTTCTCTTATCCAATTCATTAGGCCTCAAAAGTGTTATAGAGATATATGAGAATTGTCATTTCTTATAACCTAGTATCTCTTGTGTGGGCAAAGACAAAATATAATAATAGAAATGATATAGGACTAGCCTTTTGTGTTAAGTTATATATCTGTTGGATTCTACAAGTGAATTGTGTGTGTTATTGTGATTGAAAATTGATTTTTATTCGAAGCAATTAGTCTAACAAGTAATAATATCATTAATATTCATCAACACACATCAGTTATAATGTTTAGAGTTGGATAAAGTAGGAGATGTCAACACAGATTAATTCATAGATAGATTTCAAAGTTCAATTGTTTGATCACCTCGTCACCAAATGCTTTCACCCTCTCTCTCTCTCTCTCTCTCTTACATTGATTAGGTTTGATTCCTGTTGGATACAATGATCTCAATCAGGCAATCTGTTTAAGGTGTAGAGATGGTGAACAAGTACTAAAGGTACTATTTATAGAGAAAGTTTGAGAATAGCTGGTGACGTCACCATGAAAGTGACATCTAACTTTGGGTGTAACCACCAACTATTTATAAATCGCGGCAAGATAGTTTATTACAAACGACTGGACTGGATTATGATGTTATGAATAACTAGTTTTGATAAACAGATTGTATAAACCAGCAGTTTGTCAAACAGATTTACAAGATACAATTGTTGACTATTGTTGACCAACATATGATATTTCCAGCAGTTTGTGGTCTTTTTAATTTAGCGGTTTATTAGTCAAATGGTTGAATAGTCAATTCAGCTCTTTAGACCCAGATGTTCAGTCTTGTAACCAACAATTGTGCAATCTAGCAGTTTGCATGGTGTTGTTGGTGAAACCCTCAATGAGGAAATGAGCTTTGTACTTGAAATATTTTATTATTCAAGTATTTGGACAGATGTTGTCCATGGGATTTTGACCTTCATTATCAGCAGTTCTTTCATAACCCAACAATCTTCCTCTAGAACTACTAATGACATAATCTCTCTTATGATACTTGCTTTTATTTATGTGATGGTGAATGAGAGTCTTTCTCTGGTCTACCTTGATGTTAAGCTTCAGAAATGCTGCTGAGTCTTCATTTGGTTCTTTTCTCACCACTTGGTCAGCCATGACTATCTCTAAACATCTTTGTCATAGAACTGACATCAAAATCGTCTTTTTTGAAATTTTTTCACATCTGAAGTAGCATAGCTTTTTCAGAAACTGTGTTAGGGAAGAACTAAGGCTACCTTTCGGACCCCTGTTGATCAAAGTTGAATAAGTAATGTGGATTGTGTTCAAAACATTTTATCAAGTTGCATTTTTTTTCATTTCAGTATGATGACAAGGAGTTGGCCTTCAAAAAATGAAAAGGACTTTTTTTTTTCAGAAAATAGGTGATCTGTTGTAAAACTTTTGGAACTGTTCGCTTCTCAGGCCAGCAATTATTAACTAGTAGTTCGGGTATGGGTAAAACTTCTGGTTTCTTCATTAAAATTGACTTCCACCCTACTCGGTAGTTTACATTCCTTTCCCTTGTTGTCCTACCACTAAGACACTTCCTTGCATCCCTATTGATTGGAAAGATACTTTTGAAATATGTCAAGTTAAACTTTTCAGGGTAGGTTGATTCCCCAACTTGAGCACTTTTCTTCCCCTTTCTTCTAAGCAGTAATCATTTTTTGTTAGTCAAGAACCATCAGTTTTCTTAGATTTAAAAGATATAATTTTCTTAAGGTGAAATTGTTTGAAAGTAACTATGTGTTTGGAAATATAAGTTTCATCCGTAGGAGGCCAGTTGTTGGGTTAATATGGTGCAACGTTCTGGGCTTATGATTGAGGAATTTTGGTGACAATCTACTTGAGATTTGAGACTTAGCTCTTAGTTGTTGGTAGTATACTTTTGTGTTTAATTTGGTAAAGTCTCTATATCTAAAAATGAAATGTCAGGGGCTTTTACGCCATTGACCATAATTTTTCAACAAATGGTAACTCCACCCCTCCACTTTGCAAAATTGTATTTATTATTATTATTATTTTTTTTTTGCCTCTTCTTCATACAAAATGAAAAATGCAGCCCCAAACTTTGCAAAATGACTTTTTTTTACCCCCTGCTCCATTTTATTCTCTATATCTTAAAATGAAATGTAAGCGGCTTTTACACTATGCCTCTATTTTTTTCATTAAATGGCAATTCCACCCCTCTACTTTGCAAATTGTATTCTTTTGCCTCTTCTCCATACAAAATGATAAATGCAGTCCCCAATTTGCGAAATGACATGTTCTCCCTTGCTCCATTTTACCGACACCCCTTACAATTTCAAAGTTTGCATTTTTACTCTATTTGTTTTTCCTTTTGCGTTTATAACCCAGAGTTTCATCACATTGCAATTTTAGCCCCTTAGCTTTACAAACATCAAGGTTTAATCTCTAAGGTTTCTAATGTTTCAATTTTACCCATATAACATATATAATATAATTTTTGACATACTATTTTCTTTAATAATTTTGGTTCGCTACCTAACCTTCTTGAGTTTCAGAAGGTTTGACTTTGCCACCCTTTCATTCCTTTACTTGTAAAATAAACTTTTTATGTGTAGACTTTTATATACATGTCAGTATAAATTCGAAATGATCTAACTTAAACAAAAACATTTCTTGAGAAACAAGTAAGTGCAAGTGTGTAGTATGTTTTCGTTGCGTACCAAACCGAGCATCATTAAATTTAATACATTTTCATTCCATGATGTAAATTCAGGTTACTCTGCGTTTCGTGTGCTTTTATTTTTTAAGCTATAACAAGCCACTTTTGATTACATAGGTCGATTGTTTCTCTTGACATGCTTTATGATTTTTTTTTAACTGCAATGGTTATACTGAGTACATTGAGTTGAACTGAGTACATCGAGGTATGCATTTTCATGTGGTTGGCGCATGACATAACGATTGGACTAATCTATTCGATATGTCTGTAATGGACCCGCTACGCATCGCTCGCGTATCATATAACGCTTGGACTGATTCGTTCGATGTTTTTTATTATATCCGCACAACAATGAACGAGAGTCTAATTTCGGGGATTGAGTTTGAAAACAACTTACTGGCTTATTGGCTTCTTCAAAAAGCCAAGAAGCTGTTTGGATAGAATAGAAGCACTTTATGTTTTGGCTTTTTAATATGGGTGGAAAAACTATTTTCAAAAAGCCACAAATCCTAGATTTTTGTTTTGCCTTTTGACTTTTGGAATAAAAATTATAAATTTACCACTCATACAACAAATTTTCACAAAAAGCTAATGGTTGTTTGGTTGATTAAGTGCTGAATCATTAAAAGGTCTGAATGGTTAAGATGGACCTCTTAATGGTTAGTTTTCTTGTCTCACATTGGTAGGAGAGCCTCATTAAGGTTCAGTATAATTTAGTGCTTAATGGTTCAGCAACCTTCCAAGTTTTAATGGTTCAGCCTTAATCATTCCATTCAGAAGCTGAAACAAACACATTGAATGCTGAGTCATTCAGTGCTGAATGGTTCAGAGCCTCATTAAAAGGCTTACCAAACAGTCCCTAAGTCAAACACTTTTTAAAAACTGCTTATTGACCTCTCGGTTTTTTTATCAAAAAATCTAATCCAAAGATTTTTTAGAAACTTCTTGTCAGTAAGTCGTAAGTCATAAGTCCAATAAATCCAATAAAGATAATCTGTTTTTTTTTTTCCGCAAAATATTTATTTGTGTGATTTTTTTTTTCCAATAATATTGCATATATGCAACAATAACCATATTATGAAAATCGAATAATGTTTATTAAGCTAGAGAATATGAATGGTCCTATCTTTTTTACTTGAAAAAGAGCGAACACCATCAAGGTCACATCTTTAAAGACCTAAACATTTAAAGACTATGCGATCCTACCCCTTGCACAGCCTTAAAAGCAACACTCATTTTCATGCATTCTGTCTATGAGAAAACAATACATGAGGAGGCTAAGAGCCATAAAACCCCCTTTTTTTTATAATAACGGTAGTAATTACAAAATAGCTAAATGTTATTCAAAATTAAAAGAAAAGTGCCTAGTTGATGATGGAAGATGAGGACATATAAACTCAGAGAGAGAAGCTGTTGTACAAAGCTTCCTTAACATACAAAGTGTAAAAAGCCCTCCCAACCTTTAATCTGCATTTAAAACCAAGATGGCATGATTGTAAATATTAATACGTAATTAACCTCCTGAAGGGTAATTTAGACAAATGACAAGAATCAATTTTCAATTATTTTCATTTTTAAGCACCTAATTATGACAGTTAATATCTCTTCCCTATTATAATTGCGAAAATCATGGACATAATTGAGTAGGGTTACAAATACAAATATTGTGTTAGTTACAGAGCATTTCGAGATTACAGAGCATCTCAATTTACATGTAATTACGACTTCGAAGAGTATATCAAAGCTTAAAATATTAATAAATCTTACATCTGTTAGTACAGTAAAGCTTCAAATATTAATTTATATCTTACATCGTTAGTGCATATGTGGGTCATTCATTAATACATTTAATTTAATTTAGAATCTGTTAGTATATCAAAGCATAAAATATTAATATATCTAACACCTGTTATTACATCAAAGCTTAAAATATTAATATATCTAACATCTGTTAATACATCAAAGCTTAAAATATTAATATATCTTACATCTGTTAGTACATATGTGGGTCATTTATTAAATGTTGTTTCCTATGCTTTGAATATTGTTATAGTGGTTTGGGTGGATGTTAATATAATATGTATAATATAATCATCAGTTGTTGAAAGTGGAATATAATTGATGGATACATGTGGATAATGTGCAACCAACCTATTGGTTGACAATAAATGATATACTTTTCCCGTGTTTTCACACGGGATTTCACCTAGTTATGACAATTGAAAGCAATAAATCTCACATGGCATTCAAAGAGGGCATCCTCTCCCTTGAGTGTGCCATGTGGCATGTCATATGGCATTAATTGATTTTAGGAAAAAAAAATATTAAAAACAAAATGGGATTTTTCTCTCTCATGTTTCCTCTCATAATTTTTAAACGTTAGTATCTTTTATACACGAGATTTTTGAAAGAAAAAAATTACACCAATTTAATGAGCGTTTAGTTATCTTTACAACGAGTACCATAGTGCTATATAAAAAATGGAGAAAAAAAGGACAATTTTGTGGGGTTTTGTTCATACATGAAAAAAAAATACAAAGTGTTCAGATAATTCATTGATCATGTATAGACAAGTCACTAATTATGTTCAAATCAGTAAATATGAATTCTATTTTCAACATGCGTTACTGTGGAGCCGGGGTCTCTCTGGAAGCAGCCTCTCTATCCGCAAGAATAGGGGTAAGGTTTACCTACATCTCACCCTCCCCAGACCCTACTCTTAGCATTGCTAATTGTGGGATTTACTGGGTAAGGTTGTTGGTTGTATTTTCAACATGCGTTAGCATTGGAGTTGTACATTGTTTTAGGTTAGCTATTAATATTAGAGTTATACATTGTTAAGGTTAGCGCGTTAAGAGCATTCACAATAGCTTCTCTAAATTTTCTTCATCTACATCCATTCACAATCACTTACAACCACATATTACACTAAAAATCACATCATTTCTCTCTCATTTTCTTTTTAATAATACTTATTCTATACTTTTGTCATTACCTTTTCTCTCTCCTCTACTCACAACCACTTTTAAAAATATTAAAAAATTATATAGGGTGAACAGTATCTCTTCCAAATTTACTGATGAACAGTAACTTTTCTCTCTCCTACACTCACAACCATTTACTACCACTTATCAAATTATCAAGGCTTCTCTCACATAAATTTAGAGAAGCTATTGTGAATGCTCTAACATTGAAGATGCATTGTTAATTGTTTTTTGTTAGGTGCTACACAAAGCTTTCCTGCATGTAACTGTAAAGCGCATCATTCTATTTCATATGTAAAATTGATATGTCGTATTAGATTTCTCAAACCCGGGACGTTCCCAGGGTATAATCTAGTATTATAATAAACCCAAGCTCAAAATCCCACATGACATTCAAAGAGGACAACCTCCCCATTGAATGTGCCATGTGGCATGCCATGTCATTAGGTGATTCTAAAAAGAAAATAAAAAAAACTATTTTTAATATTACCATAGATTAATGGTAAACAAGTAATCGGATCGATCCATTTTCATCCAGCGGTTAGGATATTTGGCTTTCACCCTCATCTTAGAAAAAAAAAACGCTAGAAACACATACCTTCATCAACAACCTCCACGCATCACTTCTACCGCTACCCTACAGCCACCGCCCCTTCCATCTCCATCTTCCCACACCATCATCCTCACCACCACACTCCCCACCGTCAGCCGCCGGCAACCACGCAACAACACACCAGCACCGTCTCCGAATCTTTAACCCTGGGGTTTTCATTCGGATCCTCTTCTCTTCTCTCTCACTCCCTCCTATCTACAACCGCCGTCGCCATCTAAGTATAAGGTATGACTTTCTTTCTTTCTTTCTCTCTTTTTCTCTCTTGCCAGTCCCCTTCCGTTATCATCTGTCTTCCTAACTACATCCACCGCAAACCAATCCATGCTTTTGTTTAAAATAAAGTTTATGTTAGAATTACAACAAGGATATAATGGTTAGACAATATAGTTAGAATTTGTTTGTTATGTTGGTTTTTGTCTTAACTGGAAATATAAAATCTTTCAAATTGCATCTGATGAGATATTGCACTACTTATGTTCTAATTGGTTGTGTACATCTTGAGACTTTTTGAATTACAGTTGCTGCATATCACGACTCTCTTGAGGTATGTTACTCCATTTTTTAGAATAGGTATGTCAGTGAGTAAGCATGTTATGGATTCAATGGTGGTGATTTTTATCAAGTAAATGGTGGCAATTTCCCTAATTAGGGTGCTTTTATTGGTTATCAATCTTAAATATCGTCTGATGATCCCCATGTACCAGGAGGATGAAATCTGTCCGATTTGCCGTAAGGCCTGCCTGGATGAATACGGGGAACATGCGGTTCATTGTAAGGAGTTGCCCGGTTTCAAATATCGGCATGATTGGGTTCGAGACATTCTGTGGGACATTTTAAGACGGGCTGGGATCTCAGCCAAGAAGGAGGCCCCTGTAAACTTCCTCTCGGATCCAACAGAAGGGAGATCCACCCTAACGACCAGCAGATCTCCTTGTCTTTGGGTGGGCCGGGGGGGAAGCATGCTTGTGTTGACCTGACGGGTGTATCTCCTCTAGTTGGGTTGAGGGATAGTGGCTTTGTAGCAGGTCAAGCGGTTCGGAAAGCAGAGGCAAAGAAGGTAGAAAAACATGCTAAAGCCTGCGAGGAGAACCAACACGTTTTTGTACCTTTGGCTTTTGATACCTTTGGCTCATTGGCACCGGAGGCTACCCGTTTCCTGACCAGGGTCCAGCGGGTTATTCATAGTAGTGTCTCGGCTCCGGGTGGACAGGGTTACGTTTTTAGTAGATTAAGATTTGCTATTCAGAAAGGGGTGGCGGCGCAACTTGTTGCCCGTCTGCCCGCTATCTTAATGTAATTTTTCTTTGTCCTGGAATGAACGAAAAGTATAATTTGTAGTTAAAAAAAAAAGTTGAACATATAATAAATAGAAAACCGAAATCGGTGTGGTCATACTAATTCCAGTCTTCCAGATCTTATTTTTTAAAAGGATATAAGGTTTGAAATAGTTTTTTTTTTTTTTTTTTTGGATTTATGGACTCTTTTGGTGTTTTTGTTAGATGTGATGACTTTTTAATAGTTGCAGCTTACTTAAGTGATTGTTTAGTTGAATGTGATTAAGTTTTAGGTTAGGGAATATAGGGGTTATTACTGATTAGAATACTATGGCCATGCAGTGATTGAGTGTGAGGGATTAGAGAGATGTGATTATATTTATGTAGTTTGAGGCTTTAAGTAGATCTTTGCCAGCAATAAGTTTGAATTTAGCTGTATTGATGTTAAATAACTATAAGTAAATGACTATTGGTATCTTGTAAGTTCAATTTTGGTTCATGATGGTTTGAATTAGAAGTTTTTATAGTTTGTGGTTGTTGAGGGTTGACAGTAGGTATAGAAAAGTATTGACAGCTATGAAAGATTGTGAGTTTTAGAGTTTTTGTTAGATTTATTGAGATAAAATAAAAATGCATACATTGGAGATCCTAAATCATAATATTTGAACTAGAATATGTCTATCCCTGGATGCTCCCGAGGTATACATTGTTTTAGGTTAGATATTAACATTAGAATTATACATTCTTTAAGTTTAATTATTAACAATGGGGTTATACACTATTTTAGGTTAAGTGTTAACATTGGAGTTATACATTGTTAATTGTTTTAGGTTAGGTGCTACCCGAAACTTTTATGCATGTAAATGAAAACGCATTACTCTATTTCATATGTAAAGTTGATGTGTCATATTAGATTTGTCAACCCTGGGACACTCCTGGTGATAATCTAGTATATAAATATTAGTAATACCAGTGGGAATGTCTGCGCGTTGCCGCGGGTGTTGAATATTAGTAATACCAGTGGGAATGCCTGCGCGTTGCCGCGGGTGTTGCGTGATGAGTTTTTACGTAAAAAATTTTAAGACAAATTTTCTAATACCACTAACATTAGTTTTTAGAAACTGAATCATCAAGAAGAGTAAAGACTTCTTACTCAAAAGATATAGTATATTCCTTTGTCACTTGCTCAACGTAAATAATATCAGTTAGTTCTACAATTGATGCATTAAGACCTGTATAAATGGTCAAATTATAAGTACACATTCAAAGCACAAGGAAGCCCATATATTATCAAAGCATAAATAAATTCCATTGTTTAAACTTTAAAGTTTAAGCAATTAGTATTAAAGGTTGTACATGAAGGCATAAAAGGAAAAAAATGACAAAAATTAGAGAATTGTAAAGGTTCCTTGGTATGCCATCTTAACTTTGGACAATCTATAATCTATAATCTATACCTTATAATAAAAGAATTGAACTTTGATGATGTGGCATTCAATGGATGCCTCAACCCCTCCTTAAATGTGTCACGTGGCATCATGTAGGATTTTTTAATTTTTGAGTTTTTTTAATAAATCTATATATATTATAATTATTTTAGAAAAAGATAACAATTTAAAAACAAAATTAAATTTTCTCTCTAATGTTTCCTCCCATAACTTTTAAACGTTAATATCTTTTATATACGAGATTTTTTAAAGAAAAAAATTACACCAAATTAACGAGCGTTTTATTATCTTTCCAACGAGTACCATAGTGCTATATAAAAAACGGAGAAAAAAAAACAACTATTTTTGTGGGATTTTGTTTTCAAATATATTTTATTCTACTAATAAATCACAAACAATAAACATAACTTGATAGGCAGAGATTCCTTTTTTTTATATTTGAATATGATAACTTATGGCAGAAATTTGTTTAAAATAAACATTATTATTATTATTATTATTATTATTATTATTATTATTATTATTATTATTATTATTATTATTCATTAATCATGTATTGGCAAATCATTAATTATGTTGTCATATTAGATATTTTATTATGTTATATTAGATACTAGCTGATTACCCCGGGAGGGTCCCGGGGTTGATAAATTTAATTTTATTAAAGTTTGAGGCCTCCATTACACGCCACGTCAGCAAAAGTCTTTTCTTTTATATATATATATAGATTTTAACCCCGGGACACTCCCAGGATAAAAGCTAGTTTAGATATATTTGTTCATGCCACCTTCTTTATAATGTATTATAGATGTTTACACATAGATAATAATTTGTAAACAATTATTCAAATATAGAAAAAAATATATAAATTACGCATATATAAGTGCTGGGATATGAGTGTTGTCTATTTTATAAGGGTTTGACGTCGGGGCAATAATTTCATACAAATTAATATAAATAATAAGCAACCCATAACCTAATTGTAATAATATCTTACATGTGTAGGAGTTCATACACCTATTTAGCTACTGTCTTCCTACTTGTTTGTCCCTACTTCACAAAGCATGTCTATTGCTATCATCAAATTTATTATTTAAACTTTTTAATAATTTAACAGTTAATAAAATTATTTTGGAGAGAGCGAGAGATTTGTATTAGGGGTATTCAATATTCTGGTGGAAAAAAAAAACACACTATAATGTAAACCGACTTCTAATTTTAAAAACTTTAATCTAAATATAGTATTTTGGTTTTAGAGTTGATCTTTAGGAATTCAATAAAAATATTCTCAAAAATATATCGTTCGAAATCGGTTAATATAAATCTTGTTTAAATTTAAGTCGAGGTTAGCTTTTGAATAGTTTGTTTTGATTATACTTTTAAGGGAAAAGATAACGTACATATCAACCTTAACGTGAGAAGCGTAGGAATCATTTCCAGCCATTAGATTAAGACGGTGGCATGATGGTAATTAACAACCCTAATTATATTTGGGTTAATCTAACCAATGGTAAATTAGAAAAAAAAAAACGTTTAAATCTTTTTCAAATCTTAACAACAGAATCAATCGAAAGCTAATTTTTCCACGTTTGAAATCGATTAAACATTCTGAATGATTACACAATCAAAATAACAAAAAAAGTCGATTAAATTGAACCAAAACGTAAGATCACTATTTGAAAATAAAAATAAGAAAACAGAGTATTATAAATGAGATGATAATCATTCGAAATCATAAGTATTATGAATAAAAACGCCCGTATTATTTGTCAGAAACTTTCGATTTTGATTCAAGAAGAAGAATTAAAGATAAAAAATAGCTTAAAAAAAGTTGTAGACGAAGAAGACGATGTATCTGATGATAGGGGTTTTTTAACGCACGTTATATCTAGGTTAATAGGTAACGTGCGTTTAAAGTTCATCTGTTGGAACAAACAAAACAAACGCACATTCATATATTTAAAAGCATGTTGCAAAATGTTAAACACACATAGTGTAAGATCCAAACGTACGTGAATTACAAATACACATAATGTGTTTTTTATTGTTTTCGTACATGTAATGATGAAAAATACAAGTTGTCTAGCTTATTAATGGTAAAAAATCAACATATCTAGTTACATGAATATTTTAATGATAAAAAATCAAAATATCTTACTAACTACTCTAATATGATTTGATTGGTAATGAATATAGTTAATTCTTGAAATTCAATATTCAACTACCACATATCATATGTAATTAAGTTTTTTTGGTCTATAAATAAACACTATCCATACATAAGCCTCACATACCAACTAAAACAACTCTAAAAAAAAGTGGCAGATAACTACAAAGATGCAATCAACAATATTCAAGTGAAAACTCTGATCATGGTGGATTCCATCTCTAAGGTCAGAGATGACATCAACTCTTCATGTGTTGTTTTAGGTGTGCAAAGTAAGGTACTGAGGGAGTCTATGAAGAACATGGATCTCCATGAGAAGCTACTAAGTGAAGAAAAATATCCATTCAGGGATGCAACAATAGAGCAACTCAAGACCCAAGCATCTTTTGATAATCTCATCTGTCAGACACTAAGCAACACATAGAAGTGCATCATGAGGAACATGGCAGGGAAACAGAAGGTAAGGGACAACATCTTCGGTGGTAAGTGATGGATGGGTTGGGGTGTTATTTGTGGTAGTATTTTATGTTTGTAAATATTTTTTTTATTATGGTGGTGGTTGGGTAGTGGTTGTTTTTTGATGGTGGTTTTTTGATGGTGATTTGTGATGGTGGTGGTGTATGGTAGTTGTTATGTAAGTTTATGTTATGAATCGAATGATATAGACACACTATATTACGTACTACTTTAAACGCACTTGAACTAATTGTCTAAATGCATATTGTATATATTCAAACGTATGTATTAAACATTTACAAAAAACAACTGTGTATCAAATCAAACATTAAACGCATTATATATTGTTTAGACGCACGTGTATCAAAAATGAATCTACAAACTACTCCTGATCATCAGAATCTTCTAATTCAACATCTTCGTTATCTTCAAGGTCATCTTCAACATTCTGATCATCCTGTTCAACCTGTGGCTGAGTTGAACCACCATCCCTCTGATGTTTACGTCGATCGTGGCCTTTCTCTCCGCATATCTTGCACATTCTCTTCCTTTTACCCACTCGACTAACTTATTTTTCCTTGCTGGACTTGATATGCTCCTGTTTAACACGACCTTTGTTCTTGATCCCATTAGGTAGTCGAATAGTGGGTTCGGCCTCAGATGGTTTCTCATAGCCAAGAAGAGAAGCATATCTGTCATACTTCTTCTGGCTAGGTCTCTTAAACCTGACCTCATCAACCTTCTTAACCATCTCTTTCATTTGATCATTAACCAAAGTTAACTCAGATAAATCTGTAATTAAAGTGTTTGCAAGATATTCACCAGCCAACACTATCTCCCTTGCAATACGTCTAGCTTGTTTAGTCTTGTCATCACCAAAATCTCTTTTTTCAAATGAATACTTGATTTCATTTGGAACAACATCTCCTTTTGTCCACCTCTTCAGAATATATCTCTTCGCAAATCTGTTAACTTTGAACATCCTTAATATAAAAAATATATGCCTACAAAGCAGCCATACTGCTCAAACCTCCTACAGGTACATAGTGAAGTAAGATCTACAACACCCTCATGAACTTCCCTCTTGAAAAGCACTTGTAAAAATGTTAAAAAAACACATTTGCTAATTCTGGACGCACACAATATCAAATATAAATGCACACACATCTGAAATCTAAAAAAGAACAAAATACTTCAATAAAACTTTGAGCATGTGCTTGTGGATCTTCAACAAAAATCTTTAAAAAACCTTCATCAGCTTTTTGGGTGTGAACACCTATTAATCCTTCATATGTGGCATATATCTCTTCTTGAATATCAAAGAAGATAGTCCTTGTAAATTTTTGGATGCCTCTTCCTCAATATGATTTCTAGTCCGAAAATCGGGAACGGAATGCCTTGAATCATGGTTATTCTTCCTATGGTTGAAAAACTCAACAAGGGTCAACTGAGAATTTGCAACCTGGCAAAAAAAGTGATTTTCACTCTCAGATCTTGATGTTGTCCTCATTATGCCAGACATAGGTTCATCCCGGTAAAAAGTAGGGATCCACATTGATCTCATGTTGAACATGTCGGTCAACCAATTGTTATCAGTTAGTTTGTAATCAACCATAACTACACCCCATTCGAAATCAAACGTCTCTGGGATAATTGAGTCTGTCCATACAATTGCACAAATTCTCCTTTTAAACTCATCATCACTACATAATGCACTACCCACCTAAAAAAACAACACAGATAAAACAAACGCACGTTGTAAACTTTGAACGCATGCACAGAAAATAAACTAACGTACGTTACAAAACATTGGATGCATGCACTATATCCTAAACTACTATGCTGCTATTTAAATGCACCAATGAAATAAACAAACGCACACTTTGCTTTTATGCAAAATTCATACTGACCTTATCAGAAACCTTCTTCATGATGTGCCACATGCACAATCTGTGTCTGCTATTTTGAAAAAACAATTGGATAGCATTTTTCATGGCAGGGTCTTGATCGGTTACAACCACTTTTGGATGCTTTCCAAAAGATTTGGAAAATGATTGTAATAACCATGTGTATGATTCAGTTGTCTCAGATGACAAAAATCCTGCTCCAAGTGTCACATTCCGACAGTGGTTATCAATTCCGATAAACGGTACATAAACCATCTTGTACCTACAAACACATTAGAAGATTTTTTAAATAAACTATGAACATATAATAGTTGGATATGAAACTTTAAAAATTAAAAACATACTTGTTGGTATTAAATGTTGCATCAAAGGAAATCACATCTCCAAATTCCATATAGTTTCTCTTGCATAACGCATCAGCCCAAAATAAACCGGTGAGTGCATTCTTTTCATCCATAGAAAACTCAAAAGAAAAATCTGTCAAGAACTTCTTCTTATCCCTAGGCCTAGACACTATCATATCAGCATCATACTCACCAATGAAAGTGTTTAATCCACCTTTAAAATTCTTGCAATCAGTAGCCGTTGCACCAACATTCTCAAACCCTCCATACTTAGTCTTCATGATATTAAAAGCTTTAACAGGACCCATGTTCAATGAAGACAGCTGACATATCATCTCTTCTTGAGTATGTGTCAGCTTCCTATTAGCACCAACAAGTATTATATTCTTCAACCCTAAACCGACATGCATACTTATTCGTGTCATGTCAAATTGATTTAAAATCATATTTTATTTTGTTCGACCGTTTAATGTTTTATATGTAAATATATACAGTAACCAATGTTTTATTCGATCCAATTCAAATAACTTTTTTTTTTAAATTGGTATGGTTTACTGAGAGGTTGTTTGGTAGTCTCTTAATGATTTCATTAAGAGTGTGCTTCTGAATCAATCAATATTAATTGTATTTTGTTCATTGATAGAAAACATTTGAATCAGTTAGGGGTTGTTTGTTTGCGACTGAACGGGGCGAGGGTCTAACTCGGTCAGAGAGGTGGGTTGATCCGGATGTCTGACCCTGGGTCTTAACCGGTCAGATCCTCGAACATGTCTGACTGACTACCGCCGCCACCCACCCTTCCTCCTCTCGTCACTCGATTTTGATCCGGATCGAGGTGGGTTTGTGCCTATAGTCGTGAGGAGGGTTTGGTGGTGTACGGATGCGACTTTGGTGGATATTAGTGGTGACGGTGGTGGTGTACAGAGGTGGTGAGGAAAGGTGGGTTTGGTGGTGACGGTGGTGGTGTACAGAGGTGGTGAGGAAAGGTGGGTTTGGTGGTGAAGATGAGACAAGTGTTTATAAAATGGGAGTGTTTTGTGGGTGATGTGTGAGAGTATACATAAACGATGGGTTTTCGTGAAGCTGCAGTCCACAACCATGGTGGGTGGGTGTGTGTGTTTTAAAGTTTAACCATTCAGATGTCCAACCAAACAACACTTACATATTCAGCATTTAATCAATCAGAACCTCTTAACTATTCAGACTTCTTACTAGGTCAGCACTTACCCATTCAGAAGTTGTCAAACGACCCCTTAGTAAAACTCTTATTCATTAAGCTTCAAAATGACGCTGAATGAAACTTTTACCCTTTTATCCATTTAGATGTGTTCATAACCCTCGGTAAGCCACTCACACACCTCCTACACCATCAACTAATCAGGCCGAGCTAAGTCAAGAATTTTACTGTTTTAGAGTCTTTTACCTAATCAAACCTCTTAATAGTTTAGCATTTACTTCCACAGAGGTTGTCAAACAACCCCTAGTTTTTTTATTGATTATATCTCATTCCCAAATTTTAAGCTTAGGTTTATATAATTAGCTCGATATTATAAGAAGCAATTAGAAATGATTGGAGAATAGGTAGTTAACAAATAAAATAAGTAAATATGTTGGAAGTGAAGGATCATTGAAGTGGTTGTTAAGGAAAAACTAATTTCATTTTTATAACTTAATAGTCAGAAGAAAATATAAATTAAAATATCTAATACCGTATATTAACAATTTTCGTCTCTAAAATCTAAATATACATTTTTATAAAAACATTTAAACGGTTTGACATGTTAACCTACTTAATAAACAGACCGTGTTAGGGTTAGCCTGTTTATTAAACATGTTCTGTTCGAATTGATAAATAAAACGGTCAAATTATCCAAGCTATAACGTTTATATTTTTGTTTTGTTTAGTGTTAGTATTCGGGTGATGTTTCGAGTCCAGTAATAAATTGTCACATGTATACATTTTAAAGTTGTTGATTTTGAATAATCAAATACTAACTATTTAAATAATCTTTTTTATGCTTGAGTTGTATATCTCAGATCTTTTTATCTTATAGTTACCATAGTAATACCAGTCTATCAAATCTTGGTAATGTATGTATATGTCAGATGTCACACCCTCAAATTCCACCTGTGGGGTTTGATTGCGAGGCGCGTGACATACCAGGATCCAAGTCAACGGTCATAATAAACGGCAACTATATGATATGAAAACAACGTACACAAACAACCAAGCATTTTAAAAGTTAGACCAAAGGAATACAGCGGAAGCAATTTAAAGTTTACAATCCACGAAACCAAATAAATAGTTCAAGAAGTTTGAAATCAAATTTGAATAAAATGCATGATATGACGAACTCTGTGCGACTCCAGTGCGCCTAGCCTCGCTGCTACCTTAGCGACCTGAGAAAACATGTTGTGTTTGTCAACACGTAAAGTGCTGGTGAGTTCACAGAGTTTTATGTTTGCAAAAGTAAGTAACCTTTCGAAAACCAAACCCAACAATCCTTACATCTATACCTGATGCTAGCTAGACATCGTTACATGATACTAAAGCGTTATGAACCATTGCTGAACGTTAGTAAGTTGCCTTTAATACCCGCCACCGGTCATCACCCGGTGTCGTAAGTTAGATAGGAAAAAGATGCACCCGTCTGACCTCCAGTCGACTCGAGTGGGGCTTGCCGGGCCCAATAGATCTATTCACACTTTCCCCGCTATGTATCCACATATTCATGTTTCAGAAGTTAGAAAGGACTTAATAATGAAAGTCGCCTAGTACCCATGTGATATAATGTAATACTGTGGTCTAAAAGTAAAGTTTATCCAACATGTTTCTCCCCCAACGGAAAACAGTAAATGTGGGGATGTGAAACTCACCTTCGGTTGCGTCTTCTATTAAATAAGTAAACCAGGCATGTAATTGTAGTCTGACTACTGGAACCTACCATAGATAGCCTATAAGTGTTTGACCGATGATACATTTGTCTAATAACCCCAAGTCGTCCAAACCTTGACTTTGTACGTTTGTAAAAGTGTTTAACGTTTGACACGACCACACAAGACTCGACATCCCGTTGGTGACCCGTTATATCAGTTTAACAACTATATATAGTTCACATACAAGTAAGCATATAAAACACTTGGTTTATACAAAGGATTCACGAATTTCCACGTTGGTGCGAATGAGGCCATTTCCAATCTCATTCGCACCTATTTTCATGCGAATAAGATCTGAGGTTGAGTCGTTTGCTACAACAGAATGGATTTCTATACGAATAAGCCCATTGGTACGAATGAGGAAACTTTACTCTCATTCGCACCTTCGACTGTGCAAATGAGACCCATTCGTACCTGTTCAGCTGATAAGCTATTTTGACAGGCAAAAACCCTTCAAATCCAATTGAAAACTCAATGATGATTAAACTCTGCAGTAACACCTATCTATCCTAATAGCATGTTATTACACATGATTCAATCATCAATTTGTTCATTTGCATACTAAAACACATATTACCCGAAATGGCAAATTATGGAGATGTCACATCAATTGCATGAAAAAGTTTACCCAAAATGGAAATCATTGAAATCAACCTAAAAACTTCATTTCCAGATTATCCAACATAGATTAGATCATCCTAATGCATTTCTAATCATGTTATTATCATCATACTCATGCTACAAGCCCTAGATCTATAATATAAACCCCCAAAATGGGTCAAAGTCCACAAAACATTAATTAATCATTCATACATCACATAACCATGTTCCTAAACAGTCTTAAATCATTTAAACATCATTCTATTGTCATTCTATCAATTCAAAACAGAAAAAACGCAATTATATGGTCACCAACATCATCTAAACTTGTGTTTTCATAAAGAATCTCATTGTTTAGGTCTAGATCTAGTTTAGAAAAGTTTTAGGAAAACACCTTGAAATTAGATCTTGACATTTAGCGTTTATTAAAACAATAAAAATGTGATGAAAAGGGTTTAGATGATTAACACACCTTGAATCTTCACTTGATATTGTTAATAAACTTGATTTAGCTTGATGATCCAAGAAATAAGGGCAAAAACTCGTTTTCTACAGGTTGGGGTTTGTAAGAGAGCACTTGGGGCGAGTTAGAGTTATGAAATGATGAGAATGAGGCATAGGGATGTTTATATAGTCTGCTCTCATTCGCACCTGCATTGGTGCGAATGAGACCTACTCTCACCTTTGAATGTGCGAATGAGAAGTTATGCCTCTCATTTGCACTTATATTGAATGAGAGATTTTGGTCTCTCATTCGTACCTTCGACCCCAAATGACACTTGGAACGTATATTATCATATCAAATCACATAAACATGTATTCACAAGTTGTTAATTGATGATAGAACATATAATACTTGATAAGTTACCCTAATTATGTAATTTCATCAACAATGGGACTCAAGACTTGTGTGTATGTGTGTGTTTCCCCAATGATTCCCCGAATCATTAAACCATGGACATTATGTGAGTGTAAACCAACTCCCGATGATTTCCTAAATCATCGAACCGACTCAACTAACCCAGTTAAGTACGTTTTATGAATGTTTCGCTAAGGTAGACTTATATGTTTGTAAAAAGTATTAACCTGAGTTTGTCAGGTGTCACATCAGATCTTTTTATCTTATAGTTACCATAGTAATACCGGTTTAGTGTTAAAACTAATAAACTTAATCTATATTTTGAGGGTTACAATAGGCTGGATATATGACGAGTTTGATAATATCACTTTTGTACTTAAGTATAAAACTGTGTTTTATATTAGGTATCAGAAATGTTGGTTATGTGTCACACAATATCTATTAGGTTATAGTCTATAGGTTATGCGTTTACAATATATTTATATCTTGGTTTTTTTGTATCTTGGGTGGGGGGGGGGGGGGGAGGATTGCTCCTAAAAATTTTCTTTCACTTCACTAAATTACACAAATCCTGCACTGCCACATCACTTCACTGAAACACTTTTTTTGGGGCATCACTTCACTGATTCACTTAATTGAAATCTTTATTTTTTAGTTTTCTGTTGTTTTAAAAGAAACCTCAATTAAACATATTATTAAACTAAATAAATAAACTTACAATATTATAAGTAAATAAAACAAAGAAATGCAAACACACATAATTAAAAATAAACTAAAAAGAAAAAAACTATTCGGGTTCCAATTCGAGGTATGGTAGATCAAGTGCGGCTAGATGTTCCACGAGATCATTTTGAAGTCGGAAATGCATGTTGGAGTGTCTCAACTGCGCAAGCGCATCGTCATCGAACACTGGCTGGACTGGGGGATCACGTATGTGGACTGGTGATATCGCACGCTCTCGTCTTTAATGATCATATTGTGCGATATCATGCACGTATAGATGATGACGCTAAACCTATCAATAGTCGTCGGCCTCAAGGGTCGGTTGGTAATTCCCCATTTCCCCTTTTGATGCTCCGAACGCTAGCTCCACATCCTTCCTTGCCGCCTCTTATGCCCTAACAAATTTCTTTTCCTTCGGATCGGTCGGATATCGAAACGCTTTCACAACTGTCGACCAGGTTGAGTAGATGTCATCGGTTAGATAATATCCATGTTTATATAAGTATTCTTTTAAAGTAAATGGACACTTTGGCGCCGTTCTGTTTCATTGGGTAAGAAAAACTGGAGATTGTTGGAGAACATTTATGTCATTGAGTGAACCGGGGGATCAAAAAATCCATGCCAAACCACATATCTTGCGAAGCAAGTGCTTCAAGCATGATCGTAGGGTATTGGTGATCGTCTTTCATATATTGTCCTTGTAATTCCCTAAGACATGCTTGCCAAATGAAATGAGTGCAATCAATGCTACCGATCATGCAGGGAAGGTGATGTCTTTCTTCGTGTGATTCGTACAAACATGCAATGTCGTGACTTGTTGGTGTTCGTAAAATCTCAGCCCAGTATAACTTATTGACGGCATTGCAAAAAAATTATAAACATTCGCGCGACGTCTTCTAAGACATACATAAATACTCATCGTATTCATTTGGAGGATTACCGGTTACGAGTTGTTTCACTATTGAAGATACTTTTTGCATGGGCGTAAAACTCATTCTAAACCCACCGTCCACGCCCTCTCTGAACCATTCGAAGTTTACTTCGACATCTGCTACAGTTTTTAGAAATAGATGTCTCGGCATGTGATAACTTATTTTAAACTGTGCCTCGGCGTATTTTGGTACGTCAACAAAATAATCATCCATTAACCAAATATTGCCTCCCTCGTGATCACGTGGCACATATCTTTTTTTAGAAGTTGCTGTGTTTTCCACTGCAGCTCGCTTGGCAAGGTCCATGATAAACTCAACGTGTGACAACTGGAAAACCTCGGTTAATACTTTTATCAAACATACAAGTCTACCTTAGCAAAACATTCATAAAACATACTTAACTAGGCTAGTTGAGTCAATTTGATGATACGTGGAATCATCGACAGTCAGTTCGATGGTCCAGGGGATCATCGGGAGTCAATTCGATGATTCGGGGAATCATCGGGAGTCAATTTTATGGTCCGGGGATCATCAGAAGTCAATTCAATGATTCGGCGAATCATCAGGAGTCGGTTTGATGGTCCGGGGGATTATCAGGAGTCGGTTCGATGGTTCGAGGAATCATCGGAGTTGGTTTGATGATCTGGGGGATCACCGGTAGTCGATTACACACACATGTCCAGGGTTGGTGATTCGGAGGATCACCGGGTAAAAACACACAGACGAGTCTCGAGTCCTGTAAGTTGGTGAATTAATGTAACGTGCTAGTTATTGAATAATAAATGTTATACAACCATTATATAACATGCTGATATGTGCATACGTGAAATTATGTGTTAGCGTAGCAAACGAGTCTATGGAGGCTACTAGCTTAGCTAGTGGTGTGTTTAGCAGGCTACTAGCTTAGCTAGTGGTGTGTTTTAGGAAGCTACTAGCTTAACTAGTGGTGTGTATCAGGAGGCTACTAGCTTAGCTAGTGGTGTGCATAAGGAGGCTACTAGCTTAGCTAGCGGTGTGCATCAAGAGGCTACTAGCTAGCTAGTGGTGTGCATCAGGAGGCGACTAGCCTAGCTAGTCACCTCCAACAGAAGCTAGTCGCCTGTATGGTGCGAGACGGCTAACAGCAGCTATAAATACCATATTTGACTTGTTAAACAACATTTGTGCAACCATAACTTACCCCAAAGTGCTCTATCATTATCCTTAACCTCTGTACACCCGTTTTCGCCCTAAATCCATCATTTTCAAGCTAAACAAGCTTTACAAGCAAAGATCTAAGGTGTGGTATTCATTCTAAACCTTTGTTAAGTTGTTATTTTAAACCCTAAAGGTCCAGACCTGGTTTTAATGTGTTTCTATCTTTGAAAACCTTTGAAAAACAGTTTCTAAACTTGATCTAAACAGTCATATGGGTTTTTGATAAAATACAAGCTTGAAATGGTCTTGATGATCTAAAACATGGGGATTCTTTTGTGTTTGTTATGTTAATGATTTAAGGAAGTTGTTAGGGCGATTATCTAAGATTTTGATGATTGTTTGATGTGTTATATGGTTGTTATGAGTTTTGACCTGTTTGAGGAGTTTAGAAGGATCTAGAATATGATTTGATGATTTAAACTTGTTAGGATTCATGATAGAATGATTACCCAACAACTCGATGATGCTTAGGATATGATTATGTTATGAAATCTGATTATTTGTCATTTAGGGTAAAGTTTTCATGCAATGATTTGACATATCCATAATATTATCCATTTTGGAAAACATTTGCAATTAACATGATAAACGGATGATATATTTTGGATTTTTTATAGGGTTGGGTTGTTTAATGATTGGGGATTGACTAGAGGTGTTACAACTTGATTCAGATCTAATTTGGAGAGTTTCACGCGCAAAAACTGCCAACAGCCTATAGGGAGCGACTGGCTAAGCTAGTCGTATGCCCTTATGGGGCGACTAGCTTAGCTAGTCGCCTGTTTTGTACCTAGCATGTGTTTTGATGCCGGAAGTGCGTTTTGGAACCCTGTAACATGTTTTGACACCTAGTAACATATTGTAAAACCCATGGCATATCTAAGAACCTTATAATACGCCTTGTGACCTATACGTGCACTATGTGAACTATATGTTATGTTTTGTGAACTGTTATTCGTATAAGGTGCGTATCTACACATGAGTTCTTGCTTACTTATATTTGACTAACACAGGGATATCGAGTCTTGTCTTGTGTGGTCGTGTCAAACGTTAAACACTTTTACAAACATTCAAAGTCAAGGTCTTGGACACTAAGGGTTACTTTACAAACGTATCATCGGTTAAACACTTATAGACTATCCATGGTAGGTTTCCAGTAGTCGGACTACCATAACAAGTCTGGTTTACTATTTTTTTGAAGAAGCAACCTAAGGTGAGTTTCACGGCCCCACTTTTACTGCTTTTACTTTCGGGGAGAAACATGCTACAACACTTTAAACTTTTGGATTTCAAAAACACTGTCACGCTACTTGTACACTTGCAATCCTTACAACTATTCAAACTATTAAACGGGCAGGTTAGCGAGGGATAAGGCAAACAAAAGGGAAACCGAGGGCAAACCAACGGGTAAACCGAGGGCAAACCAAAGGGCAAACCGGAAGCAAACCAAAGGGCAAACCGTAGGGTAGACCATGGGTTACCCGCACTTGTCGGAACACTTGAGTAATGAGTAAAACATCCAACTGGTTTAAGTCATAATAGTGGTGTTATGTGAAGCTGGTTTTTCTGATATTTGTCTAACGTCAAAACCTGTGAACTCACCAACATTTTATGTTGACGTATTTTAGCATGTTTTATCAGGTCGCTAAGGTAGTAGTCAAAGGTTAGGATGCATTGAGTCACCGCATTCTATTGTTCATTTCCGCTGAATGAACCTTGTCTTTGGTTACTTTTAATAGCATGTATTGTTTTTGGTGTAACTTTTCAGACTAGTTTTTAGTTGTAAACATTTCATGCTTCCGCTAAACTTTTAAACTGTGTGGTTGTTTTAACGTAAACTTTTCTCATATAGTTGTCGTTTATTGTGACTGTTGACTTGGATCCTGGTGTGTCACGTGCCTCACAGTAAAACCCTGCATGTGTAATTTAAGGGTGTGACACAACGCTACTATCGATTCAGTTTAAAATCGGGTGCACTTCGAGGGGGAATGAAAACTTGATCATCTTCGACGTTATTGTCACTCATTTTTTTTAAAAGTATGGAGCAAAATAAAGATAATTTCTATTTTTTTATCTAATACGTGGACATGTTTTGTATATATAACCATTTGGAAAAAAAACGGTGACAAAATATGTCCGTTGAATTATTTAAAATTTTAAAAAGGTCAAATATAGAATTAAAAAACATTTAAATTCGACCGTTGCATTTAATATTATTGTTTAGCTGCCTGTTAACTAGAACCAGAATTTGGTTCACGAGACCACTACCAGCATGGGTGACGGCGGTGTTACCATGCTTGTAGTGGGTATCCGTGACCAATTCTGGTGGCGCCCTGTCCCCCTTATGATCAGAAAGTTAAGGCCTTCTTATGTATTAACTAGAACCAAAATTTGATTCACGAGACCACTACCAACATGAGTGATGGCGGTATTACCGTATTAATAGTGGGTTACTTATGATCCGTCCCCTTATGATCAGAAAGTTAAGGCTTTCTTACGTATTAAGTATACTTTCTTGTTAATATACGCATAAAAAAAATTATGCAACATCTCAAACTATTTTATTAAAATAATTAAAACACATAATAAATGTATAATGCCCAACAATCCTTAAATTTTCATATGAAAATACCCAAATTGGTTTGCCTTTCTTTTACATTATTTTATACATGTGATATAATTCCACCAATAAGAAGGGAGCAAACATTCACATGGGTAGGAAACAAGGGCTGTCACCCAACCATAGACATTAATTTTTTGGGTAGTTTTAGATTATTTTTCGAATATCATTTGATATTTGCATAATATTAAGAAAAAATTAAAGTCCTTTCAATCTTCTCAAGAGCCAAAATTTATCAATAATACTATATTTAATTTTCCATATTGCAAATACTGATACATCTATACTTACTAATATGCAAAAAAAAAAAAAAAAATAATAATAATAATAATAATAATAAAAACTAAGTAAATAAATTTGTACAAAGAATCTAATTAAAGGTCATATAAATCAATAACAATTACATAGGGGTTCTAGGATTCATACACCCCGTGACATCATATTTAGGGTGTATGACATCACATTCTGGGTATGTGGTAGCTTTTCTATTGGTGTGTGGTGTGGGCCAGGGTGTATGAATCCTAAATAGGGGTGTATGAATCCACAACCCCTTACATAGACACATGAGAATATAGGCTAATTAATGCACTGAATTAGGTTCGAAATTCGATGTGTTGGATGGGCTTAAGCTTCACCCATTTTGCAACTATTTTCTTGTCTTTTTCTTTTTGTTTATGCAAAATGAATGTGACTTGATTTGTTTGTTTCTAAAAAAAAGGAGGATATGTCGCGTTTATTTTTAAAATGTGCACAACTGTATGTACTGAACAAGATGCCAGTGGTTGTCTGAAACGATGCAAAGCAACGTGTGATAACAACAATCATACAGTAGAAATTGTTGGTGTACCAACATTCGTGCATGAAGTACATTTTCGATGCACCAAAAATTGAATGCCACTTGAAAATGAGACAACTAGATCTTATGTTTCTAT